>VZRU01002992.1:1182386-1202608 GCA_013398155.1 Pedionomus torquatus
GACAATTGGTATAAAAAATACAAAGTGAAGGAGAATAATGATTGTCATGGCTGTGAGCACATTCCCTCCTCTAGAAGATCAGTTCACTGTGTCCAAGGTTAACGGAGCCCAACAGCTAGGAGCTATTGTGAAAAAAGTTAGAATGAGAATCTGCCCCTCCTTTGCTGGGAATGCTACTTTTCAGCTGAGGCTCTCATGTTTGGCCCACATCTAAGCAAAGTGCAGTTGTGAAGCAGCCAAATCTGCTCCCAGACTCATATTGCCTTGATTCTAACCCAATCCTAAACCATTAACTTGTTTTCTGGATGGACTCTGGACCTGCCTCATTACAACGGACTTGCTGTGTGATCACAGAATTTAGTCTGACTCTAATCGCTATCTCCACTTCTATCCTGACCCTGACATACTGTCTTCACTTTCTGACTCCTTGTCACTGAGGTAGTTACCCTTTCCCACTTCTCTGCTGCCCTCAGCTCCCAGCTTGACCTTCTTCATGGAGCAGTCCACCACTGTGACTCCCCAGCAATTTCTTCTGTTGAACTACTGGTTGCGCTTCTGGTGTGTCAGAGCATGTTGTGGGCACATGTTCACTCACCAAGATCCCCAGGGTCCTTTTCAGCAAAGGTGCTCCTCAGTGAGTCCCCAGCTTGCACTGTTGTAAAGTGAGCTTCCTTTCCAGTTGCAGGACTTTACATTCATCCTAAATATATTGGCTTAATGTAATATCAATGCAAATTATTTGCATTATTTCTTAAGAAAATAAACATGCATAACCTGTCTTAAAACCTAATATTCTGCAAACAAACAATTGAAGAAAAAAGAAAAGTTTTTATTAGAATGAAAACCCCAAGACAAGAATTATACTTCCATATAACATAAAAGAAGTCCAGTTTAATGGAATTCATTTCTGTAATACAAATTGTCTTATGGAAAGTAAACAAATCAAAATGGAAACAGCAGCTGTGGCTCAAAATTACCATTGTACATCAAAAAAAATCACTGAAAATAGTAATTAAGACTGAGAGTCCATTGGCAGAGCTGACAAAGCTTCTTGCAATGCTAATGTCATTAACAACTGCAAGAAGAATCAGTCACCACAAACAAGATTATCATGGCTGTAAATTTTTTGCAACTCTTTCTTATATTCTTTTCTGTCTTTAGCAAACAGAAATAACCTAAATTTTGCAGCCAGTTGCACTAAAAGATATGCTCTTTTTTAAACAGTTATGATAGGAATGTTGCGAGTGTTAAAAACAGCTACAAGGTTGGTAGGTTCTAATTCAGCTGAAGTGTGGCACTTCTACTCATCTGAGTGAACTGTAGAGTGAATTTGATATTCAGAAGTAATTTTGCCATGGGTAGACTGATTCAACGTGCAAAAGAATGCAGAATTTTGACCCATAATAGAAAGTCTGAAACCTTCATAATCACTGGACAGAGCCCTAACGATACTTTATTTAATTTGTGCTCATCAGAACAGGAGTCAATATCTTTACTCCAAAGTTCAGGGCAACTTATTTTCTTTAGGTTTCATCCTTCATAATCTATCCCTTCCTTTCATCAATTCATTTATATGCCTACTGTTGTGTAATTTCCAAAAATAATATTTGAACTCCAAACAGTCAACATAAAATACTGCACTGAAAACACCGAGGTGAAATTTAAATATACATAAACTAAGCCTTTGAAAGTTATCTTTTATATTTGCTTCTATTCACTGTTTAGAATGGAAAAGAAAGTTTATTTTCAGTTCAAGTCTTCTAGCTACAAGTCAGGTTTGGGGTTTTTTTTCAATGTTAAAAAAAATCAAAACAACTGATATTTACATGGACAGAAATATTTTGACACAGATATAGTGTAATTTCCACATACCTATTTTTTGATACCAGGGAAATATCAAACAGATAGGATTATTTGGTCACTAGATGTCAGTAGTATGTGGAATTAATGAAGCAAAATCATGACAGAAATAAACTCTGTTACAAAAAGACAGAGGACCTGCAAAAGAAGCAAGATTTTATTTTAATAAACTATATAGAAAATGTATCACCCTCGTCATAATGATAATGCAATTTTTCAGTGAATATAAACCTCAGTAACCTGAAAAATAAGACAATTCTTAGATTATCAACCTAAATGTTTTAATAAATTTTCAATATAATATTATTTCATTTATTTAATTTACACACTAGCATGCCATCATTATACCCACTATTATGTAGTTCCTGGCAACAAAGACTTGCCAACCCTGGTAAATTTTCCTTTTTGTAGTAATAAAATCTAAAGTTATAAAACAATTCAATTAATATCATACACAATGCAGCAATGTCAAATCTAAAATTGCGGTCGTGCAGCAAGAATCCCCCACTGACCTGAACCTACTTTACTGTATTCCCATAACAATAGCACACAATGTTAATTATTTTGTTCAATTTCTGACGTAACTTAGGTATGCATGGATCGCTTCAGCAGCACATATACTAAAATTGGAATGATACAGACATTAGCATGGCCCCTGTGCAAGGATGACATGCAAATTTGTGAAGTGTTACTTTTTTTTTTTTCCTGCTCTTCTACTCTGCTCTGGTGAGGCCCCATCTGGAGCACTGTTTCCAGTTCTGGTCTCCTTAGTTCAGAAAGGACAGGAAACTGCTGGAGAGAGTACAGCAGAGAGCTAAAAGCATGATTAGGGACCTGGAACATCTCTTTTATGAGGAAAGGCTGAAGGACTTGGGTCTTTTTAGCCTGGAGAAGAGAAGGCTGAGGGAGAAATTTGATCAACACCTATAAATTCTTAAAAAATGGGTATCAGGAGGAAGGGACCAGTCTTTTTTCAGTGATGCCTACTGACAGGACAAGAGGAAACAGGCACAAACTTGAACGTAGGAAGTTTCATCGAAACAACTTCTTCACTTTGAGGGTGGCAGAGCACTGGAACAGGCTGCCCAGAGAAATGGTGGAGTCTCCAACTCTGGATACATTCAAAATCCCCCTGGATAAGTTCCCGTGCAACTTGCTCTAGATGGACCTGCTTTTGCAGGGAGATTGGACAGGATGATCTCCAGACATCCCTTCCAACCCCATATCATTCTGTCATTCTGTGATCTGCTTAAAAATTAAATAACTCAGCTTTCCTCATTTTCAGCCTTGCAAATACATGTGAAAATGTTCAGCCAATGTATCTACAATCAAGCTTAGGCCAGTGATTAGGAGGCCAGGTGGCAAATGAGTGAAGTGTCACCATAAGTAGTATGGTACTCTTCCTGAAAAAATGAAACTTCTTATCTGTATAATAATATATTACTCTATACCAGTGAAGATGGAAATTAAACAGTGCTGAAATTCATGATACTTTCCAAACTGGGAAACTGCTGTATTCATGCCACTTCCTCAAAAACCATTTTATTTGGGCCAATTCTACCACCAGGAATTGTAGAATCATAGAATAGTTAGAGTTGGAAGGGACCTTAGAGATCATTGAGTTCCAATCCCCCTGCCATGGGCAAGGACACTTCCCAGTAGAGCTGGTTGCTCAAAGACCCATCCAGCCTGGTCTTGAACACTTCCAGGGATGGGACATCTACAACTCTGGGCAACCTGTTCCACTGCCTCACCACTCTCACAGGACAGAATTTCTTACTAGTATCTCATCTAAATCTCTCCTCTTCCAATTTAAACCTGTTAGCCCTTGTCCTGTCACTACACAACCCTTTGAGTACGGCCATCCAGCCAGTTCCTTATCCACCGAGTGGTCAATCCAATGAATACATGACTTTCCAATTTGGAGACTAGGATGTCATGTGGGACAGTGTCAAATGCTTTGCATAAGTCCAGGTAGATGACGTCTGTTGCTCTGCCCTTGTCCACTAAGTCTGTGGTAGTATTGTAAAAGGCCACCAAATTTGTTGGACAGGATTTGCCCTTGGTGAAGCCATGTTGGCTGTTTCCAATCTCCTCCTTATTTTCCATGTGCCTTAGCAGAGATTCCAGGAGGATCTGCTCCATGATCTTGCCAGGTACAGAGGTGAGACTGACTGGCCTATACTTCCCTGGGTAGTATATTCCCTACCCAGGGAATATTACCCAGTAATATTCCCTTTTTCCCCCCCCTTTTTTGATATCAGGATTATGTTCCTCTTTTTCCAGACAGTGGGAACTTCACCAGAGTGCCACAGTTTCTCAAGTATGATGGAAAGTAGCTTAACAACTTTGCCCACCAGCTCCATCAGGACACATGGATGAATTTTGTCAGATGGAATCATCCACCACCTTCTGACTGCTTGCATGATATTTTTGTAATAAGATTTTTTTCTTAGTGTTCAATCAGTGTGAACAAAGATAATATTAAAAAGCAGCTGTATATAATGCAGTGTTATCAATCATTTTATAATTTCTTGGATTTTTTTTCTCTGTTATCACCACCCTTTGGCTGGTCTTTAAAACTTTGAAACAAAGGTTTATATAGCATTTGAAAACAGACCTCACTGTATGCCTAACAAAAAGTTGATTCCATGGCCTATAGAAACATTAAATTTTGTACTTACAGATGTGAAGAGAATAAAAAGAGTAATTTCCTGATGTATGCTAAGGAAATTATTATTAATCTGTCCAGTTAAAATATATTTTTACATTTTGAAAAATGCAATATTCAGCCAGGGGAATTTTATTTTAATATTTATTTAAATAGACAGGAACTTTTTTTAGGCACTGAGATATGAAGAAAATAAATTTAAAAAAAAGGAACAATGATATGTATGAATAATATTTTATAAAGCAGAAAGAGCTAGAAAGGGTTTGGATTTTGTCTTCAGTGGCTGTTCCACTGGAACCAATGTTACCTTGTTAAATCTCATTTCTTTTTTGCTTTTGTCTAATGCTGATAAACCTTCTTGGTCACCATTGATTTTAACTACAAGACAAAATGTATAAAATAATAGGATGAAACATGGTCATAGAAGCCACTGGCATCACTGGCAAGAATCTAGCTTTCTTGAGCAGATTTCCAATGAGAAGCTGAAATTATAAGGCAATGGGAATGAAAAAATTATAGAGAGATATCTTTATCTCAGATATAAAAAGACAGGCATAAACCATGATATACAGAGGAAAGATTTAAAACTTATTAAATAACCCTTTCTTCTGTATGCCTTCAAAGTTTATATGCATAATATAAGCCTGCTGGAGCAAAGGTAACATTAATGATAAAAAGGAAAATTTTGTTGTAATACTCGGTTTCGTAACATAACATAATTATAACATACCAAGTAAATTAAACTCCTTAATCATCTTTGATATTTTCCCATTTTATCTAAAGTTTGCACTGTTGTTCATCTATAATATTCATCCCAGAAATAAAATCATTAATCACCTTGGCATTAAGTAAAAGGGGTTACATTTCATTTCTTGTGATCTCTATGGTACAAAACCCAAGGAAGATATTAGTTTTTAATAATTCTGATCCTCTAATCTGGATTCACCATGTTGAATATACAGATAGTCCTCCTTCAATAAATTTCAGTGTAATATAAACAAAGAAGACATTCACAATTCAGTGTTATTTTAAATATAATACATCATATGGTATGTTTTCCCCCAATATGATTAATATTGAATGAAAAGTGAAAGGTGTTCAAACTAACAAATTTTAAATTTTAATTACATATGTTATCTAATTAAATGTAACTGCAGGCTTCTTCTGCAGTTTGTGGAGAAAGGCAAACTCCTTCAGAAAACAAGTCAGTTTTAGATACATTAGGTTTCTGATCTGAAACATTCTATGGAGAAGTTACCAATTCTAGACATAAAAAAGAGGTAGGGAGGCTGGCCAGCTAAATTCTGTACCTAATCTTAGGTATTGTGAAATGCTCATAGGGAACTATTTCTTTAAGATGCTCCGCTCTTCAAATTATTAGGTCTTGTTGATTGTGGAAAATTCACATTGGTGGGTAATATTTCCAGGCCCTCTCTTCCCACAGAACTCTGGAAGACTTCTGTGATGCAACTGAGAGAGAATTGAAGCTATGTTAATTTCAGGACACTTTAACTCAGTATTTCAGGCAGTCAAAAATCAGAGGAACCCAGATTTTTGCTGAGCTGCTTTTATTTCAGAACTCAGAATCCCAAGCTTCTGGGGAATGTTGAAAGAGCTTATGTAAAATGCAAAAGATCTTCCATGCATTTAGATTCTTTTCTAGATGAAGTTGCAGAGACAATTGGAAAACTTTTATCTTTCAAGAAGGTACCACTGCAATTTCTAATGCCAATTCATTTTGCTATTAACAGCAATAGACTGAGTAGAGCTAACATACAGAATAATCATGTCATAAATCAGTAACACATTTATCTGCATTGTCTGCTTTATCAATGTGTCTCATTTTCTTTATCAAAAAATGAAGAACCCACTGAACAGGATGCTTCTTTGTACATTGATTACTACTTATTGTATCCAATTAAAATTAGAAATGGATGGCTCTTGTATGTAACTAATAATGTAACTAATATACATTAGGGTTGGGCTTGTCTAGCTGCCAAACTCCCACCCAGCCCCTCGGTTACTTCCTTCCTCGATGGGACAAGAGAAGAAAATAAGAAGAACAAGAAGGGGAAAGCTTGAGGTTTGACATAAAGACAGGGAGATTTCTTACCAGCTGGTTTCACAGGCAAAACTGAACCTGAGAAAAACTAGGTTAATTTATTTCCAATTAAAGAAAAAATCTAGTTAGCAGTTCAGATAGTGGGCAACAAAAAGATGGACATTAAACTGACACCTTCCCAGGTTCAAATTCAGTCATTTACTCCAGACTCCTCTACCTCCAAAACAGTGCAGTGATTTGGAGAGTGTTGCAGTCAATACATAGTAGTTTCTCTCTGCTGCTACTTTCTTCTCCCACCTTTCCTTGGCTCCAGTGTGGCTCCCCTCAAGTGACAGTTCCTTTGTGAATACCCATCTGCATGGTCCTTTTCATGAGCTGTGGGGGAATGTTTGCTACAGCATCATGGAGCATCTCCTTCCCTTCCTGCCCTGACTTGGTGCACTGTTTGTTACTTTGCACTCCACTCTTTTTGTTCTTTACCCTTCTCCTCATCAAGCATTTTTTGCACTTTCTTAAATATGTTATGACAGAGGTACGACACATTAGATCCTGTGTTGGGTTTGTTTGGGAGCCAGCTAGAACCAACTATGTCCAGTGCAGGGCAGTGCCATGTCTCTTCTCCTAGAGGCCCCCTTTGCATACAACATGCTACCCTAAAAACCTTGCCATGTACAGTTAATACACCACTAAGAAAGAAATAACTGCAGGAGAAAAGCAAAATAAGTAGGTTTATTTAGTGTCCTACATGTTGTATTAGAAGGATAGAAAAGCAAAAGCTACCTGAATGCTTTTTCACTGTCAAACCCCTTTCTTAATTTTGCAATTTGCATGTAATGCAAAAAAAATATTAATTCTATATTGTCAGAATTCCCTATTGAATTATTTTTAAATTGTTTTTGGTATTCAAAGTGGTAATTTCTAATGTAAGAAATGTAGTATCTGTTGCCTCCAAAGTAAAAAAAAAATTCAGTGGCCTCTCTACTTATTGTTAAAGACAGCTCATTCAGATTTGTTACACTTCCAACAACTCCAGGGATAGCACAGCTACAAAAAATATACCAGTAAGTTTCATACTGTTTTGTTATTATTCCTGCGCAGACTTCCAATATGTCTTTATTTTTTTAAAGTAAGTTAAAACCGGCTTAAAATATATGGTTGTCCAACTTTGGCAGATAGAGAAATCACTCTGCTCACTTCTGACACCATTGCTGCAATTTCAAGTACTTTACATCATACTGCAATCTGAACACTATTACCAGTAGAAGTGGAAATATAAGAAATAGAAAAAAAAATCAAAACCAAACCCCAAAACAGTAAAAAAATCTGCCTCAAACAGTGCAGACACAGCTTTCAGTAGTATAATGACATCAAACCAGTCTAATTAAAGAAAAGCTCTACCTACAGAACAAAATGGAAGAACATTCATAGTTCCAGGAAATTTAAAAGGCATGCTATCATGTTTAAGATTGTGCACATTTGGGAAAGGAATTCCTATATATGCTGTCAGCTAGTACTTTATGATTTTTATCCTACATAAGTAGTATCCAACATTTTCTTTAAGCCTCATTAAAATGTACCACCTAGGCACAATGCATTAGCTTGTGTACTTTTTCAAAAAATGTGACAAATTTTTCCATGGCAACATTATCTGTTAGAAAAGACATCAATCTCAATACTATGTGCTGTACTGATTATAATGAAGATTTTCCATCAAGTAAGGAAGAGGGAAAAATATATTAATTTCACATTCTGGCATTTGATTCTCCCATTGTCTTGTACTGCAGATTAGCTGCTAACACCTGTATGGAGTGGGTATCAAGTCCTGCCATGCTCAGCTAGTAGATTTTTATATTCCCTTTGCCAGGTGTAAATGACTACAGTATCTTTAGATTAGTGTCTTTAGATTCTGTTTTCATTTTTGAACAAAAAAATCACTGATTCCTATTATGTAGCAATTAGATATCACTGCAATCCATAATTTGGTTGCTATAGCTACCAGCTACCTGCTAAGGACTGTTATCCTTTTCCTAAGATTTCCTTAGAAAATAAGTGTAGCTGGTAAAATATTTGGGGGTTTGAGGATATTTATACAAATATGTGTATTTTATTTCTTTTTTCCTGATCTATCTCCTCGATATCCCTTATTTCTTGACTATTTAATCAGGAAAAATCTTAGTTCCCACAACTAAGCAATTATATAGTATAAGTGAATTAGTATATATGTATATATATGTATACTGATACAGGATTGCATAGGTAAGCAGAGGTTGTGAGCCAGATCTTTGTATTACATACTGATTTTGTGGCACCATTTCACCTAGGTAAACAACTTTCCAGTTAGCTGTTGATTTCATAAGCCAAATAATTATGTTGATATATTTGTATTTAGAAAAATAATCAAAAACCAAACCAGAACCTTAAAAAAACCCACTATCAACACTCCCCCAAATAAATATGTAAAAACAAACAACAACAACAAAGAAACCCCACAAGAATTCCCCTAAACCCCCCCAAAATTCAAAGAGCATTGATGTAACTCTAGGAACTCTGAAATAAGAAATACAAAATACAGAAAAGGCTGTTTCTAGTGAGGGAATAGACCATATTGAGGAAACCTTTCAGATGCTGCACGACAGTAAGAATACAGTTTTTGCTGCAAGAAGGCATGCTTGGTACCTATAATTAATTATGTGTTAAAGAGTTGCATATAATACAATATGGTAGTTCCAGCTAGGTAGGTGAAGCAAAATAAGTTCATAGCCAGGCTTTTCTGGAAATCAGGAGTGTAAAAGTTTCAGTGCAAAATACTTTAACGAAAGGTTATTTTCATCTAATTCTTACACAGGTAGCTAAGAACTGTGGGAATCTGTTGATTTCTTTACTGAGGTATCTGGGTAGATTCCTAATTCAAAGACCAAGTTTTAAGAGTTCAGATTCCAAATTAAGATGTCATAATGAGCATCAAAATGGAGAGTGTTCCTGTATTTTATTTTGATGTTAGTACTGGACTATAAGTGTAAGATTTTACATTCTTCTTTGTCTACAATGGAGTATTCTCTGATACCTCTTAAATATTTGAAGAAACGATATGGGGAAAATATGTCAGTCTGCATAATTTTGTTGGTGAATTAATATTCATTTTTCATACATAACATTATATTTATAAATATTTTTTAAAAATTCAGGTTTCTCCAACTATGATCACGATGTGAAAGTAGGCTCATGGAATTTCATGTGGATAGTTTTGCCTTTTGTAGTGTTTATTATTTATCTGTTACATTTCATGACTCAGTTGACTATTTAGAATCATGGAATAGAATCACAGAAACCTCCAGGCCAGCAGGGACCTCCAAAGGTCATCTAGTCCCACCTCCCTGAAGTTGTAGGGACACCCCCAACTAGAATATGTTGCCCAGGGCCTCACCAGGGAAGGGGTCTCAGCCACCACCCTGGGCAACCTGTTCCAATGTTCCACCACCCTCAGAGTAAATAATTTATTTCTAATATCCAATCTAAATCTGCTCTTCTTCAACTTAATGTCATTGCCGCTCATCTTGTCACTGCAGTCCTTTGTAAACAGACTCTCCCCAGCCTTCCTGTAGACCCCCTTCAGGTACTGGAAGGCTGCAATTAGGCTTCCATGGAGACTCTTCTTCTCCAGGTTGAACAACCCCAGCTCCCTCAGCCTGTCCTCATAGTAGTTGTGCTCCAGCCCCCTGATCATTTTCATGGCCCTCCTCTGGACTTACTACATCAGGTCCATATCCTTCCTGTATTGAGGGCTCCAGACCTGCACACAGTACTCCAGGTGGGGTCTCACCAGAGCAGGGTAAAGTGGCAGAATCACCTCCCTGGATCTGTTGGCAACACATCTTTTGATGCAGCCCAGGATGTGATTGGCCTTCTGGGCTGCAAGTGCTCAGTGCCTGCTCATGTCCAGCATCTCATCCACCAGCACCTCCCAAGTACCTTTCCTCAATGCTGCTTTCTAATACTTCATCCCCTAGTCTATATTGATAGTGAGTATTGTTCCAGCCCAGGTGTAGAACCCTTAACTTGCTTTTGTTGAACTTAATGAGGTTCATCCTGGCCCACCTCTCTAGTCTATCCAGGTCCCTCTGGATGACATCCCATCCCTCTGGTGCATCAACAACACCACGCAAATTGGTGTCATCTCCAAACTTGCTAATGGTGCACTCGATCCCCCTATCTGTATTGTTGATAAAAGTGTTAAACAGTACCAGTCCCAGCATGGACCCTTGAGGGACACCACTTGTGACTGCTCTCCATCTGGACCTCAGGCTATTAAGCACTACCCTCTGGATGCGACCATCCAGCCAATTCCTTATCCACTGAATAGTCCATGCATCAAATCCATATCCCTACAATTTGTCAAGGGGGACTGTGACAAAGGCCTTACAGAAGTCCAGATAGAACACATCCACAGGTCGTCCCGTATCTACCGACATAGTCCCTCCATCATAGAAGGGCACTAGGTTAGTCAGGACCTGCCCCTAGTAAAGCCATGCTGTCTGTCCTGAAACCTCTCCGTGTCCTCCACGTGGCCAAGCATGGCATCTAGAAGCATCTGTTCCATGATCTTCCCCGGCACAGAGGTGAGGCTGACAGATTAGTAGTTCCCAGAGCCCTCCTTTCTACCCTTTTTAAAAATGGGTGTGATGTTTCCTTTCTTCCAGTCCACAAGGACTTCACCTGACTGCCATGATTTTTCAAATATCGTGGAAAGTGACTTAGGAACTACATCAGCCATTTCCTTCAGGACTCTGGGATGTATTTCATCACGTCCCGTGGACTTGTATATCTTCAGGTTCCTCAGCTGATCATGCACCTTACCTTCATTTACAGTGGGAAGGACTTTGTCACCTTGGTCTCTGACTTGTGGGCCATCAACATGACAGCTAGGAGGAAAGGGGTTGCCAGTGAAGACTGGGGCAAAAAAGTTCTTGAGAGCTTCTACCTTCTCTTCGTCACTGATACAAGTTCCTCGCTGCTGGTCATCAGGGGCGTATGTTTTCTTTAACCTTCCTTTTCTGTTTAACGTACCTGTAGGAGCCTTTCTTGTTTTTCTTTACATCCTTTGCCATATTGAGTTCTAGCTCTGCCTTGGCCTTTCTGACTTCGTTCCTACATAAACGAGCAACGTCCCTATATTCCTCCCAGGACACCTGTTCCTTCTTCCATTTCCTGTGTAGCCATTTACTGCTATTCTATTCTTTGCATTAGTAATGCACGAGTAATGCACTAGTAATGCACTTGGTTGCAAACCAAGAAATTTATACTTGTACTTATCTAATTCATATTTCTTTTCAATATTCCTTGATGAATGACTGATACCTATTTTAGAAAACCTTACCCATTAACAAAAATCTGTTACAGAAACAAAATAATTCTGATCTTAAATTTTACAATAACAGAGATTCTTTAGCTTACTTCAGGTAACTTCTTATGTAACAAGGGCAAGAGAAATCAGAATTTGATTTGGTAATTACTAATCCCTTCACCTCTTTGTCATTCTCTGTGTTTGTATATATACACATGTATGTAAAACATAAAAACCTGGGACCTTTAAATTTTCTGTTTGTTCTGCCAACTCTTGTATTTGTGTACAATGGCATTTCTGTGAATTACACTGTATCCACTCAATTCATTTAAACAATGATAGATTAAAATAGTCAACGTATTAATGTAACCGTGTGAACTACTTCTGTAAGTAAATGGCTGCTTCTTTAGAAAGTGTTCTGATGGTCAGAATCATTTTTCAGGAGCAATTTTCTTTTTTTTTATATCTCTGTGTCTCTAAAAGCTTAACTATCATTTGTAATAGCATAGATGTTGACCAATAGTTTCAATATATGCTATGCAGGGTATTCATTCATCTTCACAGATAAACATCTCTTTTATGACATTCCTATTCTCTTAAAAGGTGGACAATGGCATAGATTATGAGTTGATTAAATGTTGGGAAAGTGGTATTTGTTTTCACTTATATTGATTTCTCAGTAAGAAAGATGTAACACTATAACATGCAATAGCCTGTAAAGAGAAGCTTCAACAGCTCCCATTAAAAGCTATGTTCCTTAATTTTTCCTTCATATTGTAGTACAATTACACTGATACTTGTGTCCATTTGTGTCCAAGATAACACAGTTGTCATCTTAAATGCATTTTTAATATATATTTGAAGACAGAAAACACAGCCATTAACTAGCTTCTTTGAGACATTTTCCCTCTGAACTAAGAGAATGATTTGATTAAATCTAGATATTGCAGCTCAATGAGCAGTTGAAAAAGTCAGTTTCACATATTACAGCTCTTCAGTAGATTGATTCTTCCATTCTGATGCTTTAGGAATGAGTAAAGGAAAAAAAAACCTCCATTCAAAAGATGTAATAAATTGTTTTGCTTTCTTTTCTTTGGAAATTGAGGAAAATTTAAATGTAATAAATTTAAATGTCATTTGAATCATTTTTCTGAACAGAAATGAGTACTCATATGATAAAGACAGAGGAACGTACTTACTGCAGGTTTGAGTACAGATACAGTATTTAAATTAGTTAAGACACCCCTATTTACATCTAAAATTAATTTGGCCAAAAAAAGCATTAGCACACATAAAAATAATAAATAAATAAAAATTAAATAAATAAAAATAAAAAATAATAAAAATACTATGCTTTTATTCTCTCTATATATGGGCCATTTTTGCACTGCAGATTTTTAAAGAATAACTTCATAGCATTTGTCACTTTAGCAATAAACAGAATGTTCTTAGCCCAGTAGTTTCCTGAATCTGGTTTGGATGACAGTTGTTATCTAGTCAAGTGATTCAAAACTAGACAAAACTGTTCTAAGGTTTCACGTCTTATCTATTACAGAAAAAAAAAAACTAAAAAAACCTGCTAAGCCTTGTATCAGATTGGATTGTGGAAAGATAAAAGTAAAATAGTGAATACTATGTCTTTAACAACTTGAAATCTAGAATCATTGGAGAAGCTTACAAATGTGTAAAATGGGAAATTCTTGTCAAACTCATTAAGATAATACAAAGAAGATGTGCAATGGTTCAGAGTCTGTGCTGTATGTTTTAATACTTGGTTTCATATCCTACGACTAAAAGTCACCATAAATTTTGTACCCCTTGCAATAGAAGTGATGTGAGGAGAAAGGAAAAATATGAAAGGGAACTTTCACTATCAAAAGAAAACAGCGAAACATACTTCAAAGACTATAATTTTGGTATGATGTTTCTTTGATGGTTTTCTTTCTTTTCTCAAAAATTTGTTGTTTTTTATTAAATTAAGGGTCTGTATAGTACTGTTGCCAAGTGGCAAATTTTTGAGTTACAGATTTCTTGATGATGTACAAGCACTGCAGCTCTGTAGCTGTTTTATTTGCTTGTTTAGTTGATTGGCTGTTTTGTTTGTGTAAGCCAATAGCCTTATTTTCTAACTTAACACCTTTTTTCTGAGTATGGACAGAAAAAAAATCTTTAGGGAAAGGTAGGTAAGAAGCAGAATAATTCTTTTCCTGAGAGTGTCTTCTCCCAGTTTGTAGTATTCAGCAGACTTCTTGAGACAGAAACTGCATCAGGGTCCTCTCATGTAGCAATTACTATTGGAACTGTCCTACAGAAAGACATCTCCTGCCTACTTACATTCTTGACCTCTGCAAAATTTAGTGACCATAATTTCCACAAACTGATGACATATTGAGTTGGGAATCCAAAAATCACAACTTCCTTGTTTTATATCTTCTTCTTTTGTCATGTTCTCTTTAGTCCCTTCAATGTCAGTAGCATAATATGTAAATAATGAAAAAACATTATTGATTCATCTTACCCAAATTTTACAAAACTCAGCCATGTTTCCTAGCCTCTCTCTCTCTTTTTTTTTTTTTAAAGAAATTTACGTTTACCTAACTTTTTTAATAAAGAATCCATTTCAAGCTTTTGATCATCTCTGTTGCCTTTCTTTGCACATTTTCAAGCATTATTATATGATTCTGAGAACTGAGCACAATAACTATTAATCCTTTATGATGTGTGTATACACCAAATTAAAATAGTGGTATATATTTTCTCTCTGCTTTCCTAGTAATTGCTAATATACTATTTACTGTTTTGACAGATACTGAATCTTGACCATTTTACAAGCTATTAAATCCTGAAATTTTCTAAAAACTATCTTCACTAATTCCAACATCTTGTCATTTTGTGGTAATAGATAACTTAGAGCTTGTAATTGAATTTCATCGGTCATTTTATGTAGCCATACATAAAGTATCATGAGACCTTTTTGTATTTCACATCCTTACAGTTAGATTTGTACTTTATTTTCTTTAATAATTTCATGTCACGTGCAAAAGTTGTTACTTCTGTATTCAAACTCTTTTGCAGCTCCAGACTGTATATACAATATATAAGCATGTGCAGGAACAGTACACATCCCTGGATGACCCAGTATCTCCCATATGAATCACTATGAAGATTTTCCCCTTATCTTTTTTCTGTCTTTCAACATTTTTTTTTCAGTCACAAGATGACCCACTCTTTTGAGGGCTTTCAGCTTTGTTTCTCTCAAAGAGGGTTCTTGTGAGATTTTCTTTTTAAATTCAGAAACATTCAAGTCATGCATTTCTAATGCTCTGTGTGTTTCCTTGCTGTAGTCCCTGTATCTCATGCATTTGCTTTGCAGCACAACCACTTTTCCCCTAGCTTACGATGCACATGCCAGACACAGGTATTTGACTGGATCTATGATTATCTGTAACTAACATGCAAAGTAACTCATCAGAGAGAAGTCATAATATTCCAGCTGTTGTAATAAAAGCAGAAGATAGGACCTTTAGAACCTTCTTGCCCCACTTCCCCAAAGATTCATTCTCAAGCAGCTGTGTAGTGTCTTCTCTCCACAATAACTGATTCATCAGAATTTAGATTAGTATTCTGAACCCCACATGGTGGTATCCAAAGTAAATGGGAGTCCCAAATATATGCACAGAAAATTAATACCTCCAAATGTTGTAACTATACTTTTTTAATAAGGATTTCTTTGTTTTGTCTCTGTGAACTACTTAGGAGAATCGTACAGTCCCACTTCTGTATACCTATTAAATCACTTGCATAGCAAAAGTTGTATTTTGATGAGTTAAAATATTTCCCCTCCATCTTGCACTAATATTCCAATATAGTCTAGTACAGCATGGCATAGTACACACAGCAGGGTTTCTGAATGTCCCACACTCTCCCTGGATTTATCTTTGACTGGATTATTAATAATTATGAATCAAACATGAATGAAGAACTGTATTTATCTTTCTGCTAACAGATTATCTTGACCCATGCTGCTGCAGGTAGTGCTGTCTCTGTTTCATTTTGGGCATTGCAGATTCACCTTTCTCAAGGTCAACACGATGATACAGTAATGAGAAAGTAGAACAAACGCTGTCTATTGGAAGTAACATTTCATAAAAAGCCGTGATGGCAACTCTACAAAGACAGCAAAGGAATGTAGCTTTTTAACCGAGCACTACCTGACAGATTCAATAATCAGGGGAAAGCTTTAATTGATGACATTTCATTAGCATAATGAGTTGAAGCTGGGAAAAGAGAGTCTCTTATTAATTAATCAAACAAAGCACGAACTGTTTCAGTCCCTTACTCTCTGCCATTTTCCATTAATCATAAGACTCTGTATTAAACTCATTTGAATTCACTAGGTGTTGAGTATTTCTGTGGGAAAAGTATAGGCAGAGTGGCATGCTCAAGCGAACACACTTACGCAGGTATGAAACACATTATAAATTCATGTTTGTGAGCTTAAACTCTCATCTCTGCAGGAAGGGCTGATACTATTTCTTAAAAACCAACCAGATCTGAGCAGCCAGTGGTATGCAGATAAAAGCTGCCTCCTCTCTACCAATCTGCTACCTGGCTGTAGGTGTTTAATCTGTCAGGGTGAATTCTTATTATAACATGGAATGCAGGGGCTATGCTGATTACTGTCAGAATAATCTTTTTATAACACAGTTTGCCATGCATTGGACAGTGTTCCTCGTTACTACCAGCAGTATTTTCTCTGTATTTTGCTTTGTGTAAAGTAAATGTATAAAGTAAAGTAAAACCAGGTGTATTCAAGAGCACAGAAAGGCTGAAGTCCTGCTTTTTAAATGTTGTTACAATTCTTATTTTCTGGAGAAAGTTTGTAGTCTGCCATGATGACTGAATTAGTAAATTTTTGGTAGCTTGAAAAATGGGGATAAATCAGGAGTCTTCCATGTTCTAAGCAGAAAGACATTTTTTGTTTTTACCTGTAGGGTACCTTTCCATAGGGGAAAAAAATAGAAATTAAAACGTATCTGAAGATGAAAGAGAAGCAGACAGAGATTTTTGTTTCTCTGTAACAGAGCTTATCTTAGAGAAGAGAGACATGTTTCTAAGGCTGCATATTCAATTACTATAACTTTTATTACTAAATTTATGATCAACCTTGTAAATGACAGAGGTTATTCTCTTCTGTTGTATAGCTGGTTATTCTAATCATAGGCTAGAAAATCATATTCCTTCCCCATGAATCTTGAGTTCTTTCTTAAAACTAGATCAGCTACAGAAAAATAGATAATAACTTTATTCAGAGACCCCTTTGCAGTTTACACTCTCAGAAAGGTGGCATTGGATATTTACCATTAAGGAGATGATTGAAATGAGAGGAAGTACCTGTCAGTTAATTCATGTGTGGTAGGTGAAAAGGACCATGATTGTTCTTTCAAGCAAATGCGTTTGTTGGCTATGTTTTGAACAGAGCTCTGTTCTTCAGGTGAATTGTCTGCAAGCTCAGCTACAGGATTGGGCCTTTGAGATACTGTAAATGAATTCTCACTAGATTTTGGTAATTGCTCTGTCCTTCCAAGATGGCTGCAGAGATATGAAACTTTAGGTGTGTAAATGTTGTACTGCTGAAAAAATTGTTGTAAGGAGGGTTAAGGGCTTGACAAAAAGATGTTTCAGATTTAGTTGCCTAAGCTCTTTAGTCAAATATATTTTCATGTCTAAATACCATGGAAAATCTTGACCCAAATATCGCTCTGCTTACTGAATGAGAGACTTCATTTCTTTTCCATTTGAAAACAGAATCAATAAATTAAAAGAGCGATTTCTGATAAGCCTCAAATAAAGTGGCGTAAGGCCACAGAAAAAAGACATTTACTGGTCATGAGACTGCAAGGTCCTGCTATTGTACTTGAATATTACAGCAGATAACAAAAACTCTGATGACAAACAGATATAAAAATGATTTTTTTTTGTATGCAGCATAAATTATTTTAATACTGATGGGATAGGCACAGTGCACAGGCTTGTTCTGCATGAGTTAGATTTGTTTTCCATTGTAAGTTTGATGCATGACATGCAGGTTTACGGAGTTGACATACTGCAGTACAGAACAAGATAAAAATTGCAGTGCTGCATGCTTTTCTGTGCATTTCTATGCATTTTTTTCCTTAGTTTCAAAACTTTCATTGCTTATTGCACTGATTTCACATTATATATCTGCTTCTCTATATTCACATATATAACGTTCTTACAATTCAGACATAAATGAATGGTGTTCACAAAGGTAGTGGGCAAAGTCTTTTTCAGTTGTATCATCAATGGAACTGAAGCAAGAGCAAAGATTGGATCAATAGATCCAAAGAATAAAAAAATGAATCAAGCAAAAAGTAATACCTTATTCAGACTCTGTGTACATTCAATACAATACATAATCTGGTCAAGGTTCCTGAATAAGGTCTATGTACAATTTAAAATCTGCTTTGCCTAATATATATCCAAGATAACAAAAACAAAAATACAGATTTTTTTTCTCTTAATGATATAACGCAAACCAGCACATACTCAGTTTTTGTTGTATTTTATCTGACCAATCTTCATTTTAAAGCCTGCAGTTCATTAACATTTAAATATGACAATTCATCGTCACCTCCAAATTCCTGTCCATTTTGCATCTATCTAATATCTAATTTTAGACTAAATCCTTTTCGAAGATTTAGCCCACAGCAGAAGGACAAGTTTTAGTTTTCTCTGTGAAGTACTAGGCTACTCATTTGTTTGTAAGGCATGTTGTTGTAATGAAAGAAGTTCACCGTTCAAAATATAACCTTATTTCTATCTATTTCTCATAGGAACTTGTTTGGAATTATTCACCTGTCCTTTCTTAACGGGCTTTTATGTAAATACCATCCGTGCAGTTTGTTTTCACACCAGATATAAATGCAGACACTAAAGAAAAAGACAAACAAACCACTACCACTCATTAAAAACAAGTGTTGCCAAGAAGTTTAGGGAAAGGAAAAAAATTATCACCAACTCTGCACATCCTGTAGTATGTTCTAACATATACAATGAGTATTGCTAAAATCAGTGCAAGCTACCAGAAATTAACATTTTGATATCAGACAAAACTATTTAGTTCAGGAACTTCTGAGAAATGACATGCAGTCAGGGGAATCACTGGGTTTGGTATTACAGGTTACAGTTTATGTCACATGAAGTGTGAATATCTTGGCAGTAGCACCATACGAATGTAGTTAAATTTCTCTGTGTTTGCACTGTATTATCACACAGGAACATGATTAATATTTCTAGGCAGTAATCAAAGATAAAATGTGGAAGGAGGGGTTACTACTAGAGCACCCCTCCACTAGGATAAATAATTGCTCGAATAATTTCATGCAGTATTGAAATGATTAATTGTGCATATTAAGAATGACAAAGTAAAGCTTAACTATTGCAAGTAGAAATTTATTTTAAGACCTCAATATTTCAACTTCTCATAATAAAAATTTCAATAAGTTAATTTGTAAGAGTTTTGTCTAGTCATTGAAAATTTTTTGGAAGATGCAATTTTAAATATGTTTTTATGATAGATTTAATTTATTTTCTGAATGTACGATGTTAGGGTATTTTTTGCTGATACAAACTACATTCTCATTATATATCTTCTGCAGAAAGTATAAGTGATAAAATTTTTGAGAATAAGATTTTTTTAAAGCATCATAATAATGTTAATCAATTATTTTAGAAGTCTAATTATATTAAAAAAATCACTTCCTTCTTAAAAAACTCCTTACCATAACAAAAAATTACAAATATTTTACATGAAAATATATTGAATTAAACAATATCATAGGTGAGTGTGACAATAGTTGTATTAATCTGTTTACAAAGAAAGAATCCAAAATATCTACTTAATAGTTTGTTTAATACAATCTGGTTTGAATTCAGAAAAAAAAAAAAAAAAAGGTTTGGGGGTGTAAGCTTGTATTTTACATGAGGTTTAGTGCTCTGCTGAATCTGTATCTTTTTCATTAAATTAACACTCAACAAAATCAGAAGAGAGCTTTCAATATCTATTTGGTTTCCAAGTATTTAAAGCTCTTCCTGAAATTTTCTATGACATTTACTATGATAATTTATAGTAAGATATTGCCTGAAATAGACATAATTTCAGTTTTTCTACAAAAATGTCATAGGTGTTCAGAAATGCTGCAGAACTTCTGGTAATATCTGCCTTTTATTTATCTGCAATTTTTTTTTTTTTTTTTTTTAAAGGG
>VZRU01002992.1:1205328-1249358 GCA_013398155.1 Pedionomus torquatus
CAAAAAACCTGGAGTATTTTATCCAGGATAGATAAAATAATAATTTTATTTTCCTATGACTCCTATACTTTACCAAAAATGGATAAAATAGGTAATTAAGTGCAGGGGTTTCTACACCTAACTGTACACAATCTATAAAGAAAGGACTGGTCTTAGTTATGTTAAAAATGTGAACTGGAATCCCACAAAGATACAAAATGGAAAGCATGACATCATGCCACAAGTCTGCTAGAGAGATACCTAAGCTTCTTTTAAACTAATTGGATAGATTGCTAGCCATAATCTATCTGAAGCATCACATAGCTCTATGTTTTTTCTTTCTATGATAATTATGACTATAAAGACCTATCTGGATAGCCACTAGCCATTTCAGTGCCATAGTGACGGTTCCTTCCATCTTAGTGAAACTTGTTCTGTAATCAATTTCAATAGCTCCTTAGAAGTTTTCAGAATTCATTGCAGGAAATGGCTGCTTTTCCCTGAGAGTATTGTCATGAAACAAATAACTCTATTGCAACCTTATTTCCTTAGAGGCTTCACACCACCTACAGTGTGTGAAAAGTTTAAGACAACCATGTATGACTCCAGAATAATTCAGAGTATCTTCTCTACCTTTTAAATGTTAATTAATCTGAAATAAAAGTCATTATTTGCTATAAAATAAATGTGATTGGAAGTTCATCAGCTCATTTAACATTACCCTTAGGAAGATAATCATAAAGTAAGATTTTACACAACATCTGTCTGGCTTTTCTCTATTTAATTTTTTGCATTTTTGGACACTTCTATGATATGATTTTTGTTCTCCTTTGGCTATCATTATATATGATCATTCTTTTTCATTCCATGCAAACATGAAGGCTTTCCATGTGTTTTTTTTTTTCCCTTTCTCAACTCTTTCAATTGCCTTTTTTGTATTCTCTATCATAGTACTTCCATGTCTCAACAGATATGACAGTAATCAAATCTCCCTCAGTAGTCTTCCTGAGTGAAACTCAGAACATTCCTAGTAGGACTGAGATGTTATTGGTGTTATTTTAAACTTCTCTTTATCATATATTAAAGTGTTTGGATTTATATGTTTCCATTTACATGGTTGAGATTTTACTCATAATAAATATTAAGTTCACAATTAGACTTTAAACATTGCTTTAGAGTGGCCATTCACATCTTTCCACATCCAAGCATGATGTAGATGGGAAAGAGTTTGTAAGTTGAAAGTGAACCCAACAGCAAAAAATGTGTAAATCCACATAACTTATTCAGTAATCAGTTATTAATGAAGTACTGCTCTTTATGTCAGCTTCTTTTTCTGTTGATGTAATTTCCAGTGGCTGTTAGGAAAAAAGGAAATTGGCTACTGGAATAACACTAGATTGTCATTCTAGATTTCCAGTGTCATAATTGTACTGCCATGGAGAGAAAAAAAAAAAGGGTTCTTAGACGATGCAAATCGGCTTTCATTCCTTTGACAACAGTGGTGAATGTGAATTTGCAGTATAGAAATATTTAAAATACAGTATTCATTTATGCAGCAGTGATGTTGTATATAGTTCTTTCACATAATTAATTTGCTTTTCATGGTGTTGTCTAGCTAATCCTAAATGTGGTATTGATTCAAATACTATTATTCCTGGACTTACATGTTATTTGACCTTACTCGACATGGAAAATCTAGAAGAAACTGATACCCATTTTAGAAATAAAACAAAGTTCAATTAAAATCTCATTTCAACAGCAACTTTCATGCAATTGTGAGATCTCCAATATTGTATTTTATAATTTCCTTTGATTTTTTTCACATTTAACTTAATTCCTTGTTGTGCAAGTAATGATCTGTCAAATTTCCAATCAATCCAAAATTTGCCAATCCCGAGTGTTATATTGATTATTTTGATGTCTTATAGTCTCTTAAGGTGAAAATTAGATGAACCATGTGTTCACTTAATTAGTAAGCCTAACTCTTCTCTCTCATAATGATTATGTTAACAGGTCTAGTTTGATTCTCTTACAGAAAACATTCCTGTAAGCTCTTAGTCTGTATTTCTATTTGTCTATATGTATGGTTAACCAAGTTGGTTGAGTTCATATTTCATTCACTGTATTTTAACTTTTACCACCTGCATATTTTTTTATGAGGGGAACGATCTGGGTTGTTATATCATAATGCCTCAGCTTTCCAAGGATACCTGAAAAAAATACATGAAAAGTATTGCTAACAGTTGGTTTGGAATTCATGCTGGAAAAGCATTGTTACATAAAATGTTGAAAGAATAGCAGTGCCAGAAAACAAACTGTTGTTAAGTACAGAAATTTCCAATTATCCCTAGTTAGAAAACAATGGGCCTACAACCTCCCAAAATGAGCCAGTATAAATAAGAAGTGATGAAAAAAAATCAGTCTTTTCTGCTTAGGGAAAAAATATTAAGCACATCAAAGAATGTTAAAGATGATCCTTTTTGGAGATTTGTGTACTACTGTGGTACCTCACTGCTCTATTAATCAAAGGTTATAGACTTGATAGACTTGATCAAGTCCTTTAAAAGTTAAAGACTTGATGAAGTAGATAGAATGTAGATAGAACATTCATTTCATGTTTATGGAACATGAATGAAAGTAGTATTATTCAGATTGTCTTCTGTCATTATAGGATGTAGATATAGATTAAGTTTGTACTTTACGCTGTAAATATAGGGGCACTTAATTTTCCTTCCAACCTAAAGGATTTGAATGAACCCATGGTCAATTATAACACTGTTTTCTCAGAAAACTATGAAAGACTTAGGACAACTTTGCCATAACAGCTCAACGGGGTTCATCTCAGGAAGTCTTTACCTGATCTTCAATTTTTATTTAGAAAGTCCATGGAGGTTTACTAGTTTGTTCATTGGTGTTGTAGTGTACCAAATTACCAGAAAGACTGCAAAGTTTGATGACAATTTTTCTTAACAATATAGAGGCTTAAATGTGTCTGCTCCATCTGTTAGGTATTTCAAGACAGACTCTGTTATTCTTTCCTGGTAATCATATATTTAATCAGGAACATTTCAGGGTTCAGGTAGACTCAGGAGCTGTATTTCAGCCATACACCTACAAAATGTCATCTTAAAATGGGATTTTTTGAAGATGATTTTCCGATGAGACACCAGTGTTCTTTCTGTCGTTACCTATCTTTTACTGTAATCTTATATGCCTACAGGAGGCACCACAGGACCGTTCAATATAATGACTTGTTGGCAAACGCAAGCAATGGAACAAATGCCAATGCTTCCAAAGCCAATGCCTGTCAATGCCTGCTCCCTGGCTGGCAGAGAGCACCCTACTCAAATGCTAAGAGGTTTGTTGGCTTCACTGTCGGCTATAATTCACCCTGTTATGGAAGAAAACAGCTGTCCTGCAATCATGACCTGGAAACATGCCATAACAACTCACTGAGTTAAAATCCCAACTTGACTGCTAGTACTTGGATTATATCTCATGACTGGTGGTGAATGAATTGTAGAGTAGTCTTAAGGAATAGAGTACAATTGATTAATTTTAATGCCTGGAAAATACTCTGCACTTGAAAAACTTTATTGCATGCACAATTAACACATCTGACATTTTATGTGTTCAGAAGGCAGAGAAGTCAAACAAAACCTTCCTAGTGTAACCATGCCTCCTGTCCTCTGCAGTTATATGCTAGATCTTGTATATGATGGTAGGATTTGCTATTCACTTGTCAGGTGAGGATACAGACTGTGATCTACCCATCAAACTCCATGAGACAGCATGTCACAGAATCATAGAATCATAGAATCATGTCATGGTTTAGTCCCAGCCAGCAACTAAGCACCATGCAGTTGCTTGCTTATTCCCTGCACCAGTGGGATGAGGGGGAAAATAGAAAGGACAAAAGTGAGAAAATTTATGGGTTGAAATAAGGACACCTTAATAAGTAAAGCAGAAGTTGTGCATGCAGCAAAGCAAAATAAGGTATTAATTCACTACATCTCAGATATTCAGGTGTTCATCCATCTCTGGGAAAGCAGAGCTCCATCATGCACAAACACTCCTTGGGAAGACAAGTGCTGTAACTCCAACATCCTCCCTTTCCTTCCTCTTCCTCCAGCTTTACATGCTGAGTATGATGTCATATGGTATGGAATATTCCTTTGTTCAGTTGGGGTCAGCTGTTCCAGCTATGTCCCCTCACAATTCTCCTGCCTCCCCAGCCTACTCACTGTGAGGTGGTGAGAGAAGGAGAAAATGCCTTGACTCCGGGTAAATACTGCTCAGCAATAACTAAAATATCCCTCTATTACCAACACTGTTTTCAGTAGAAGTCTAAAACATAGCATTATACTAGCTTCTATGAAGGAAATTAACTTTATCCCAGCCAAAAAATCACATAATTTATAGCTCAAAGTAAAATGAGTCAATCACCTTTCTCCACAGCAGGTGGCTTTCTACTTTCTTATCTAACCTGCACACCAATTCTATCCACAGTATTATGTTAAAATGCTTTGCTGAAGAATTTCACATGAGGTGTGCATAGCCAAACAGACTCACATTCTGAATATAAAGATAATAATTAAGAAAGATATAGTAGAAGACTAGATTTGGGCCTCCAGTAGCCTTAATCTTTTATTTATTTCAGTTAATCATAACCTTTGATTTATATATATAAAAAAATATCTAGCTTATATGCCATAAAGAATAACCCAGGAGCAATGTGTTCCAAGAATTTTTATGTCTGAGGGTCACCTAGGAATTTTTTAATTCCCTGCAAGTTATTCTCACAGTAGTTCCAAAGCACAGCTTTCACTGGAATAGCTGATTTAGTCTTCATAGTAGAAGAAAAATATGACAAACAAAAAAAAAAAAAAAGGAGAATATATAAAAGAAAGAAGACAAAACTGACAAAACTATATGAAGTCAGACAAATGACCGTCAGTTTATATTTAGTTCACTTTAGGGAAATTTAATTATACCTGCAGTCATGTATGCAGACTGATGGACCATTAGATTGTTTCCTTTGAGAAATCAGTTATGTATAAGAATTCTGAAATTGGAAAAGGAATACACTTTTATGGATTTTGGTTTCATTTTGGTGAGTATCTACTTCACATCTGGCAGTAAATTTAAGTTATGTAGGGGGTGTGTAATTTTGTAATACAAATATAGGTAGACTGAAAATGAAATAATTTCTTTAGCAGTCTAATGTGAAATTTCACTTTGCTGTATTCAGTGACATCTAGAATAAGTTCCAACTTAAACTCAGAACTCTTAGTGGCAGGAGCTGTATTATGAACTCTATAGTGAACTCATCACTCATAGATCTATCACCACATAAGAAATAATAATTATAGTAATAACATTTCCTAAATATAAATATTTACAATCTGATAAACCTCTCACCTGGGAAATCATTTACAGAGATGTATGTGAGACTTGGGACAGTCAGTTTCTATTCCTATACTTGCTTACCTCCACTGACTCCTCCACTGACTCAAATGAGCAACTGGGGATTCCCTCAACCAGGGAAAAAAGCAAAGCTGACATAAAACCAAAATAGCATGCCTAAGAGTCTAGGCCACAATGTTTGTGTTTGAATATTTGTCTCTATTGTGCGAGAAGAACTAAGTATCATTAACAGAAGAAAAATTATTATTATTATCTAGGAATCCTAAACGTCACCATAGTTTACTTACAAGATTTGAGCTTATTTTTTCTCTGTCTCTTTCTTCTCAGTATCATTCTCTAAGGCCTCTTTAGAGGCCTTCACACTTTGTGTAAAAACACAAAGTGATTTATATTTTCTCAAAAGAGGAGGAAAACATGAAGTGAACAAGAAGCAAAATTAATAGTTTGATTCTGCTTTTTTTGGTAAAAGCCGTCAGAACAATTTTCATAGTACAGTACCACATACTACGATTAAGAATAATGAAATTTACAGTTTAGCACAAATATATAGCTCTCTGATTAATTTTGATTAGTTTATACAAAATGAAATTTGTCTGATAAAATTATGGGGTTATATTAAACTATTTCAAGGACAGGGATCTGCTTTTTAGACAATATGAATATTAAAATATTGTGTCTTAAAATAGCATTTCTAAAGAAATTACTGAAGTTAACAGGAAAACTCAATTAACTTTACCTTGTCCCAACCTGAATAAACTTCTACACGACTATCTACTAAATTCCAAAGATGACATAAAAATCTTTTGATGAAGAAGGTTTGGCTAAAGAGCAAAAGTTTTCAGCCTATTGCTTTTGACACCCTAGATCAAGTTCATTGTGTTGACCTAGACCCAGACGGGGGTGGTAAAGATACAAATGACTGACTGAATGAGGAGTGATGTGATTTTTTTGTTCAAGGTTTGTAAGGTTTTTATAAATGTGTTTTGAAAGAATGATCTCTATTTTAATATAAATTTAATAACTAAGAGAAGTCTCTGATCTTTGTGGCCCTTTCATGAACAAGGAGGGATTAAAAAGTCTTGTACTGTGTCTAGAAAAATGCTACCTATTAGCAGTTCTTCCACTGTTTCCACAAGTTATCATGATAGTAAATCATATCTCTCAGGTTGCAAGGACACTTTTATCCTCAAATGTCTTTCTTTATCTGTCTTTTCAGGTTGCCTTGAAGACTAATTTTCTATCTGCCTTCCTATCCAGGTATCATTTCCTCATGTTCAGTATTTCTTCTAGATAATCTCCATTGTATTATCTTTACATATATATATTATTTATTTTCTCATTCTAAGGCTTTATTGTGCCTAAATCATAAATCAGCCATAAATTAATCCATTCTTCTCTACAAAAATATTGGTAATTTACTAACCAATTTCCTCTTTGGATTCTTTCTCCCATTATTCCAAAACTAGCATATATGCAGTCTTAATTTCTGTTGTATTAAAAAAAAAAAAAAAAAAAAAAAAGAAGGGGGTTATTTTATTTCTCTGTCTTGTCTTGTCTGGCTTGCTTCTAGTACATACCATTTTTCTGTAACTTTCGTATTCTCTAGTATAATTAAAAAAATATTTATTTTTTCTGAATGAATTTTTCATTTTTCTATCTTGATCATTATTTTTCTCAGATATTCAGTATTGAAAAACTCTTACTTTTATCTTTTCTTCCTTAGATATAACTCCTTTTCTGTTTCTAGTTGTCTTTCAAAAAAAAAAAAAAGAAAAAAGAAAAAAGTAATGTCTTCAAATAGGCTATTGCTATATAACATGGAACAGTAAAGGCTGTAAAACAGCCTGGCTTGTTTTCTCCCTTAATGGAGTGAAATGACTTTGCCCACTGAAATGCTCATGCCTTCTCCCTCAGCAAACTATGGCTTTTTTATTATTTGAATCTGCAGTTCAGCTCTGGACATATGAGTGTCAGTTTTGGTAAAGAAAATTAACAATTTGGGGCAATCCTGTATTACATTTGGTCAGTGAAACAGACTGAATATATTTTTAGGCACTGCTTGTTTATAACCTAATTTTCTCTCATCGCTTTACAAAGGTGACCTTGTTTTAATACCTTCAGCACCTGATGTTATAAAAGTGAAATTCTTTTCAAATCTCGTCTGTATAATGTGTTCCTGCTCTGAAACAAATGCAAGATAACATTAAAATTCTTCCCACAAAATACCTGCTAATTTGCTTGCAGTGAAGATAGAAAGCTTTTCATTACATATCACAAACTTCAATTATGTGGAATGAGTCACCAGGCCTTCTGAAAAGCCAAATGAGTACCTAATCTCTAATGCTGCCTTCAGCTATAACATCAATCCTCCCTGGTTATACTCATCTTTTATCAGCTATTCAGTTTTTAAAATTTTCCATTCTGTTGCAAAATTGTTGTTCATCTGTCAAAACACCTTTGATTTATGTTTTTTTAATATTAAAGCATTGGAGAAAAAGCCCACAGAACTATATTTATCTGTTATTAGAGACAATCAAATCAGTGTAACATAAAATGATTTTTTGCACAATTGTTGACATTATTAACATAATAAAAATCATACTGCTGATAATAAACTGTGATAATCATCATATCTATAATTTTCTAAATTTTTTTCTTCTGCAGAGATCATGTTGGAAGTCTGTATAATCTGTATAGACTGTATATATATATATATATACACACAAAATATAAATTATCTATAAACTCTGATGTAGCTTACAAATTAATGGAAGCTACCATCTTTAAGTGTCTGTCCAACTGAAAACAGGTGCACGAGACTGTGCAAATGGAAACCCTAAAACCTATGGCAAAATAATTTGGAACTGGTAAAGTTAATCATTAATAATATTTTTGCAAATAGTTTACTGGATGAATAAAGCAATTTGCAGTGACTTAAAATTACTTGCATATTTTGATCCAAGCTCATTGAGTAGTTTCAGCTGAAAAATAACCACCTGGAAGGGAGGAACAGAAAGCTAACTTCTGAAACCAAGAGCTATTTCGTCTTTCATGCAGCAAGCTCAAGGCCAAGAGACTCATCCAAGATGTACAAAACTCAGATTCCATTCCACTTCTTAAAAGGATTTTAACTTATATTTTCCAGCTTTTCAATTGATTGTTTTGCTGGTTAGGAGTCTATAAAAGTAATGAAAGGAAAAGGATAGGAATTGAAAATCACAGGTCCAAAACTCGCAACCGTCCTGTACGTTAGAGTATATTATCACAGAATCACAAAATGGTTGAGGTTGAAAGGCAACTCTAGAGATTATCTGGTTCAAATCACCAGAAGTGTTTGTATGGATTGTCTGTCAATATCTTACTCCACAGTGTATTAGAGAATGATGATGCGAAAGCTCCCACAGAGGAGGCACCATGCAAAAAGGTGTCACCTAAGTCCATTTCCCTGTCCACTTACCTACCGAGAAAAAAAAATCATCATCTTCCACCTGATCTGTATAGGCCTTCCATTCTCATTTCAGATGGTTTGAAAATTTCAAGTGCCTTTCATGTAAATTAAATATTGTTGTTTGATCATACAAGGATCATATATTTATTTCAATAAAGACAAAAAATATATATATAACAAGAAAATGCTTGTTTCTCTTAGATGTAAATTACTATACCAACTTTTTTCAGCTGTTAATAATGTTCATGTTAAAAATGCTAGCACAGCTCTAGGGTCTGCCAGTCTAGCAGAGCAGAAAAGGGGGGAAAAAAGAGCATTAGTGTGTTACTGCACAAATGAGAGAAAATAAGAGAAAATATATTGAGTTTTACATAACCACAAAGCAAACACTGAGAGAAAAGAGAACTGACAGAAATAACTTCTGTAACTCTTCAGAACTGGGAGTCCTGTGTTTATATGCTTGCTTCTATAATGTCACACACACAACGTTATCCTTCATTTTATCATTAGCAATGAGTGTCTAATGAATTATGAGGATGTATAGTCCTATGAATCTCCTGTAGCTTCTTGTAAGAAGGAATATTTGCTATAAGAAAAGAAGTGTTACAAAGAGCAGGTTGCCTTCTTTTAGTAAAGAATATTCTGGGACATGGAAACCACATGGGCACAGCTAGTGTAAGCTTGGATTTTAGACTATACTTTTAGATAGTCCAGCTGCCCTCGTATCATGCATGGGGTGAGGAGAAAAGTGTTGGAAAGGGTCAGACTGAGGAGTTATCTCCCCTCTATGCTCAGATTGTGCGTAGATCCTGGGAGAGAACTGTTGTCTCTTAGTTACAGCACAAGTTACAGACATTGGGGTGTGCTAGACCCAGATCTTAAGGGTGGATGGATAATCAGAGTATATTTGTCATTCTTGTTAATTTTCTTGTCAAAGGCAAAGAAGTACTTGCCCAGGGCAACAATGCAGCAGGAGTACGTAAGATAGCCTGGTGCCTATTTTGATCATATTTGAGTTTGTTGCTAATAGAGCTGGGAATTTGCAGAGGCTGCCACCCGCAATCCATTCTCTGCTCTGGAGTACCTCTTATGCTGTGTTCCAGCTATACCCTTGTTCTCCCCCTGTCCCTCTTAGGACAGGACAAAAGCAGACCCCTCAGTCTGACCCCAGACCTTTAGTCTCTTTGAGGATCCTTGTCCTATTCATTTGCCTAGTCTGCATACAAGCAAGAACTTTTCACCAAGTACATTTTTGGCAAATCATAGATTCTTGAATTCTAGAAGTACTCAATTGTCTCTTTGTACATCACAAAAGAGATGGGAGTCAGCTGGAATATGTGCAATGATGTCAATTAGTCAAGCCATTATAACAAGACTGGGACTTTAAATTTCCTCATCTGTCTGGCACCCAGAATGACTAATGTAACTTTAATGCCTATTGCTTCTGTAAATCCTGGCTTGAAATACAAATTGATTGTATGACTTGTTTACCATGCAACAGATTCAACAATTTTGTAATTTCCTTCATGGAGGTTAACAATGTAATTGGAATTAATATAAAATCTTTAGTTCTATATTTAACCAAACAATTAACCTAACCAAATTTTTACTCTATCTCAAATGTTATTACTATTTGTATAATAAAATTCTTCGAGTAAAGCTTAATCCTCAGCACACAGAATATTCTTTAGTGAAGAAGCTTCTATATTTTACTAAGAAACTAATCTGAGTAAGCAGAGTTTGATGGTAAGATGATAATATTAAAGATGAAGAAATGACTGAAGAATATTTAATCAAGATTTCAGATTATATATTCTGTTAGAAAAGTAATAAAAATGATATTATTTTGTATTTGTAGTCTTTTTTCCAATTAGAAGAAAAACAATTTTTCATAATAATTCAATTGAAAAAAAGCATGTTCAGGGAAATCTGAAGAATTTTCAAATTCATTTTTAAATACTTTAATTGTTTGGGTAAGAACAAAACCAACAAAAAGAAAAAAATGTTTTTTATTTCCAAATTATTCATGAAGAAAATGTCTCAGACAATAAGGAATGAAGTGTTGAAATAATATATTCTGTCATGGTCAGAAAAGAATGTTTACAATTTTGCCCTAACCCTGAAAAAGCAGCAAGCATAAAGATATCTATAAACATGTATATACAAATATGTTCCTATATACACATATATGTATATATGCATATGTAGATATGTATATGTGAATCTAATCCATGATCAGAGCATATATGTTCCACAGTACAGAAGGCCTGAGAAACTTCAATTAGTATTTTCATATGTTTTTTTCTGTTCTACATGTTATATAAAATATCTAGTTATGAGTTTAAAGCTTGATGTATCACACTAAATTGTACCCTCAGAGGTCACTCTTATTTTAGATGAACCCGCATGCTAACAGAACTACTGGGCAGTAAAAACATGACCCTTAGAAGTGGAGTGTACAACAATAATTTCTAGGTAATTGGGCACAGTGGCAGTTCTACTACACAGGATACTAATTACAGTGCACACTGTTTCCAAATTATTTTATTACTCTTCAGATTTAGATAAGGATTTATATTTTGGCAGGTAATTAAGGAATTAAATTTCATGGGAAACAACCACCTCTGGAAAAAATTGGATTTCATTAGAGGAAATTCTTATTATCCATATACCTGCATCAAAATTTTAGAGATGAGATAGCAAATCATTTTACCCTGGTGTTTATAATTTAAAAACACTAAAGATTTTCTTATTCTAATAATAGAATCATAGAGTGGTTTAGGCTGGAAGGGGTCTTAAAGATCACCTGGGTCCAGTCCACTTAGCATGGGCAGGGACACCACCCACTAGACCAGGTTACTCAAAGCACCATCCAGCCTGGCCTTGAAACACTTCCAGGGATGAGGCATCCACAACTTCTCTGGGAAACTTCTTCCAGTGCCTCACTACCCTCACGGGAAAAAAATTCTTCCTAATATCTAATCTAAATCTCCTCTTTTTCAGTTTGAAACTGTTACCCCTTGTCCTATCACTATATTCCTTGATAAAGAGTTCCTCTCCATCTTTCCTGTAGGCCCCCTTTAAGTGTTAAAAGGCTCCTATAAGGTCTTCCTGGAGCCTTCTCTTCCCCAGGATGAACAATGCTGATTCTCTCAGCCTGTCTTCATAGGAGAGGTACTCCAGCCCTCTGATCATCTTTGTGGACCTCCACTGGACCCGTTCCAACAGGTTCATGTCTTATATTGGGAACTCCAGGGCTGGATATAGTTCTACAGGTGGGGTCTCACCAGAGTAGAGGTGGAGAATCACTTCCCTTGACCTGCTGGCACAACTTCTTTTGATGCATCCCAGGATGCAGTTGGGTTTCTGGGCTGTGAGCACACATTATCAGCTCCTGTTGAACTTCTCATCCACCGACACCCCACAGTCCTCCTCAGGGATGTTCTTAATTCATTCTCTGCACAACATAAATTTTGCTCGGATTGCAGTGACCCATATACAGGACTTTGCACTTGACCTGGTTGAAATTCATGAGATTTCATGAGACAATCTCTCAAGCCTGTCCAGGTCACTCTGGTTGGCATCCTTCCCCTCCAGCATGTCAACTGCCCCACGTCTTGGTGTTGTCGGCTAACTTGCTGAGGGTGCACTCAATCCCACTGTCCATGTCACTGACAAAAATGTTGAACAGCACCATACTATACAGCACATAAAGCACAATACTGAGTCCTGAGGAATGTCCCTCATCATTAGTTTCCACTGAGAAATTGAGCCATTGACCGCAACTCATTGAGTGCATCCGTCCAACCAGATCCTTATCCACTAACTGGTCCATCCATCAAGTACATTTCCCCCCAGTTTAAAGAATGTCATGCAGGACAGTGTCAAACGCTTTGCATAAGTCCAGGTAGATGACATCTGTGGCTCTCCCTTTATCCACCAACTCTGTGACTCTGTCACAGAAGGCCAGCAAGTTTGTCAGGCGTGACTTTTACTTGGTGAAGCAATGTTGATTGTCACCAATCACATCCTTATTTTCCTGGTACTTTAGCATAGTTTCCAGGAGAATCTGCTCCATGATGTTGTAAGGCACAGAGGTGAGATTGACCAACCCATAGTTCCCAGGTTCTTCCTTTTTTCTCTTTAAGAAAATAAGGGTTATGCTTTCCTTTTTCCCATCAGTGCAAACTTCACCAGACTGCCATGACTTTTCAAATATAATGGAAAGAAGCTTAGCAGCTTCATCCGCCTGTCCCTCAGGACCTGCAGATGGATTTCCTCAGGTCCCATGGACTTGTGTACCTTCAGGTTCTTTGGATAGTCTTGAACTTGATCTTCACCTGCAGTGTGTGGTTCCTCATTCTCCTAGTCCCAGCCTTTGCCTTTTGCAACTTGGGTGTTGTAGTTAGAGTATGGGCCAGTGAAGACTGAGGCAAAACAGTTTTTCAGTACCTCAGCCTTCTCCACATCCTGGGTAAGATATGGATGAGATATTCTTTTCTGTATCATGTTCAAATATGAATAAGACCAAATTTTCTACCTTTCATCTTTATCCTTTATCCCCCCCTTTTTTAAGGACATCCTGTTCTTGATGTTGTCATTCCAGATTAACCTGGGTCAGTCTGCACTTCATACAATATGTGCTTCTTCAATTGCATCGCTAACATCTCTGGTCATTCTTGTGTCACTACCCTGCCACTTCTGCCTTAAGGGGTTAATAAATTAGTCACATTTGGAAACAGCTTACCTTGGCCAGTGCCTCAGGCAATCTCTTTTTTCAAGCACTAATCAATGGCAAATTCTTGGGTATGGCTCAGGGACATCATACATAAGAAATATAATGTAATGTTTAAAAATATATATCATTATTTTTGTTGTATTTTGGCACAGAAAAGCAGTACTGAGATCCTTATGAGATGTTGCATGTTGCATAAGCTAGGATTATTTCCTTTTCCCTATGAAGAGTATAAATTTTAATTAAAAATAAAACCTAAAGTATTTCACCCCATCTGCAAAATTTTAATTTGAAAGTAGAATATTTTGATTCTGAAATGCACTTGGCAGCAAGTTGCCCACAAATTCAGTTGCTCCACTTTGAGTCCATATCATCACCCTGAAATTTCAGAGGCCAGTCATCCTTGATGAGTATCTTGGCCAGCTATTTGTCATTAAATTCTCCTATTTACTGCTTGATTTGTCACTGATGGCTTTTATAGAGAGGAAGGAACCAAAGAACTGTTTCTGGCAAGTCATGTCTTTCCTATTTTGGTATTTTCAGATGAGCTGGTCATCCTCTTGAGAATGGTTTATGACTGTACTATCAAAGCCTATGATATTAAGTAATTTTGTGATATTTTTTGAAAGTTCATATATGCTGTTTTACCTACCCATTGGGAGTGCTGGCCAATGAACTTTTGGCAATTTCATGAGGTCAAGACAAATTCTCCAGTGTGTATATGTAGTAGTAGTGTACAGATGTACATGATGCATACATGTTAGGCATGTTTCACAAAATAATGATGTGTTAAATGAACACTTACTAGAAGTAACAGAAGAGTCAAAGAATGAATTAACAAAGTGCAACTTTTTATCTTTTAAAGGAAATGCCGGCAGTTCCTCTTATTTCTTATTGGTAATAGCCTGTAAGAACATCTTGGATGAGAAAATGCTTTTTCAAGAGGATTAGCATTTAAAGAGCCTTTATTGACAATCTGAAGGTAACAAAGAAGTGCAAGGGGTAAATTACCTTTTAAAAGTCTTGCTGCTGGTTGCTATTTTTAAACTAACATTTTGATAATCAAGACGATAAAGTGTGTTTTGATTTAAAGACCATAGTATTCCTATTGTGTCAGTTCACTGCATTAAGATCATTTTGTTTTAAATTATCGTCTTTCATTGAGCATCATTATCACCCATCAGCCCCTGAACAAATATCACATTGTCCATCTTCCCAGGCAAGTACTGTAATTACTCAATAACTGCAATATTGATTCTGGAGAACTGGCTGGCATACCAAGTTGCTTACTAACTCAGAATTGCAGCAGTTAGACAGAGTTGGTTTTAATGTAGTTCCAAGCAAGAAGTCATTCAAATTAATAAAGTTTTCTTCAATTAATAAAGTTTTCTCTCCTTTTTTGATGCCTAGGATTGTGAAAATTTTATTCTTTAATCAGATTTTAAATCACATGTGTGAACTGAAAGCCTCCAGCTTTGCAAAGCTTTGCCAGAGGCCTGCAGAGTTTAGTGTAAGCAAAGGCATATCCAAGGTTGCACAGCTCCGTCTGTGATGTATTACCAAGATGTCATATTGTGAAACATCAAATCCTTGAAGAGGAATCCTGGAGTAAAACATCACACAGCCATGGTCAGTACATAGGCAATGCTTTCAGCTTCTCATTTACAAAGCTGTTTTCTCACTCTTGCCTCACAGAACTTTCTTTTCAATGCTTCCAAAGGCAAACTAACAGCACAAACCACACCATTAAAATGGAAATCAATTTATTCAGCACTTGCATGTGGTAGGACACAGAAAACATTTCTGAAGAGTCTCATTGAGTTCACATGCCTTTATGAAATATTCTCAAGCAAATTAAAAGATCACCACCAGAGGATGTCTACAAATTTGGCACTGATGATTTGCTGCAACTGGGAAATTGAAATGTGCCCCAGATACAGACTTGGAGACTGCAACTTTCACCAGCAAATCCACAATAGAGGGTGCTTAATTCCCATTCTATTTAGAAGTTGCCTTTACTGTATGGATTCCTTTCTAATTTTTGTTTCCCTGAATGTCTCATTGAACTCTGGACTGTAAGTAACAGCAAGAAACACAACTAAAGATTTGTATGCAGAAACAATATGTGGGGTAAGAGCCTCACAGTAAGACCTACCTGAAATGGTTCCTTTTTAAAAATTCTTGTCTACTGTCATGTAATCTGTGTATGGGGGAGGCAGCAAAATTCCACTCCGTTTTGTAGAAAAGTTTCAGGAGTCGTTGATCCGCTGATCATTGATTTAAATGTCAGGTTGTTTCTGTTTCAAATTATTCACTGTTTCTCATTTTTCTCCTCCTTTCTAGCTACAAACTACTCCCCTTTGCAAATTGTTGTTTGTAACCAGAACGCATTTAGATCTGCTGAGTCTCAGAACTAATTGGTCTACCCCTTATTTTTTTTAAAGACAATGGTAATATATTTAGTATGACTATAGCAGCTTTGTATATGAGAGGGTAGGAAGTAAATTGACTAGCAAATGCACACTGTAGTATACAAGTCAGTACTACAAGCTCAGTCAGAATATTTGTGCAGTGTTTTTATTTTCAATCATAAAAAGCAAATTCTGTATCACTGTGCCACCACAAAACTGATGCATCACTGACAAAGTCAACCTTGAGTCTCTCTCCTGCTTTAGAAGATTTTGCATTTGTGTGTTATCACAGAAGCCCCATAACTATGCCACTTACTAGAAGTATGTTTTAGTGCCACTGTGAAGTGCTGAAAGATGGGCTTTGGCCTCAGCTATATATACCTCCATAATTATGCCTTAGACCTCTTTCTGAGTGGCTATATCGTATTGAAAATTAATAGGGATAGCCATATTGTATTTTATTTTTAGTCCAAGTGTTCATTACATAATATCTGCCAACAGAGAACTAGAATTGCATTTGTACTCTTCCCCTCACTCAATTTGTTTGAATCCTACTGATGTTTTTCAAAAGTTCTTATGGACCTGTATAACTATGTACTGTGCAGATTTTGCTACTTCTCTAGTTTAAGAAAAAGTTTCATAATTTGGAAAATTTTCACATTACCTGATTTTGATGAAAAATGGTCCATCTCTATTTTTTCATCTCTATTTTTTCACAGGATTTTAGCTGTTCTTGGATTGAGATGATTTGGTCTCCTTTGGTTTTGTAGACAAGGCAAAAGGTTTAAGATAGTCACACAGAGTTATACAGAGAGTTACTTGAAGCCTGATTCCATAAATGTTAAAACATTTTACACACCTCTATTAATTTTAAAATAAAATAAATTTAAAAAAATGAATGTATGTCATCCTTAAGGGTATTTTATAGAAGCAAAGATGATCTTACAAGTATAAAAATATAAGATTCAACTTCAGCTCTGGAGAGAATTGAAATATATTCTGGAACTTTTAAAGTAATAGGATCAATAGTGGGGACATAATTCATAATAGCTAAAAATAGAGGATAAAATTTGAATATCTTATTTATTTCAAAAGGAGGATTTTCCATGTGGGAAAATTGCCTTTATAGGACACCTACCACTAAGGAATCTCTATGCTGCAGGAAACTAACACAAGCAGGCTGAAACTGATTCTTTACTTTGCATTCAGATGATCAGCAGAGGTGGATTACTGAAAGGCACATGAGGAACAGTAGGAACAGATCAAGTTATGCATCAACTCTATGTACTTTGGGCCCAACAAGTTCCACACTGAAGAAGAGAAGAGCTGACAGATATCACCCCTGGAGTACAGATTTGGACCAGCCTGAACCCAGGCTTGTTGACTGACTTGTTTGCTGTACAGTGGCAATATGAAACTTCTACATTTCAGAACACTCTGGCTTGTGGTCTTAACAAGCCCTTTTCTAGAAATGTTCAGGCTCCCTCCTCTATCAATGTGAACTCAATGGTGAATCACAGCCAAGAAGGATATAAAAGGATATATTTCTGACTACCTCTTATCATTAATTACCCACGGCCCAGCTGAGGCTGAGCTGAACTGATCTTTTGCTCCACCTCCCAACAGAGACAGATATCTCTCCATGTGGCCACCTGTAGACAAGGAGAGGAAGACTAATCTCAGATTTTCTTTACTCTTACCTGAGAAGATGCAATTAATGACACTTTTCCCAAAGTGGAGTGGAGTTTCACCATGTGAGTTATCTCTTCAGTGCTTNTTTTTCCCCCCCCCCCCCGCTTTAGTCAAGGAAAAGGTGCTGCTAGTTTTTGCTTTCTGTTGAGACCAACAGCATGGTTTCTGTGTTCTGCTCTGCTCCACCAGTGTCAGAAGTGAAACAATTGAAGCTGCTCAGGTAGTGGCCTCTCAGCTTTATGTGTTAGTTCCTCCCTCAGTCTTACTCAAAGAGTAGCTAAAAAGAACTTACATGAGTTCAAAATCTACTCTGAATAATGATTAATATGGTGCTGCAAAAGACAAGTCTAAATGCTTGCTTTTATATTAATGAGATTCCCACCTAAGCATGCTCTAGTTTGAGCAAAGTAGCAGTAGACTCACATGACCCAGTCCCAAGGCCCTGGTGTATAAAATGCATGTAGGCAGAGAAATAAAGACCGTTATTCTATTAAACCCTTTGTTGTTTTTCTTCAATTATTTTTTTCATTTCTTGGCTGTTTTTCTCTAAATTCATTACATAGTGAGGCAGTGTGTGATGGTGTGCAACTTTTCAGAGGGTTAATGTAGTGCCACTTTGGGGATAAATTACTGGATTTGCATAACATCGGCAACTCAATAAAATCTATTGCTCCAGTTGAATTTCTGCTTCACCTCTGACAGTAGTGTAACTCCTAGCAGCAGCTGAGCTTTTCTTCTTTCTAGAAGAATGTAATCAAGATAGTCATCAATGAAAATTGATGATCATAATTTTTTCAGGAGCCGATGAAGTCTGACTCCCAAGAGCCTGAAATCAATAAATCCTGAAATGTGTTGGCAGCCACCAGTCAGGTGTGAATCTGCTAACTCTGGGTCACAGGTTCCACTGAGTGCAAAACTCATCAAGATGAATATGTCTTATCTCTCACAAATGAAACATATTTTCTGGAGCTCAGGAGAAGCTTCAAAACAAGCCAGAACTGGAATCCCCTTCCTGCCACAAACAATGACTTCTAGCTCCCACTGTGTTCTAGCTCAGCAGGAGCTGGGAGTAAGGCAAAATACTTTCATGCAGCCTGTTGAGCAGAGAACCTTATAAACATGATTTTTTTTTTCCCATACCATTCATGTAATGTTACAATTCAGTAGTGTACTGAAAGCTAACCAAGCTCCTGCTGAAATCAAAAGAAATATTTTTTGAGCTGCTTCAAAAGACAGTGTTTCAGGTCATACACCTGGATTAAATCAGATTGTGCTTTAAAACCCCACTAGAAGACAATGATTTTATTTTTTCCTTTCTTTTTCATCTAAGGGTATCGCTTTATAGTTAAAAGTGACAAGTTTGAAGTTATGAACCTCTAAAGCACCTTCAACTGTTTGGTAAAAAATTCATACAAGAAAAAGGTTGTGTTTCTAATGTTCCTTCTCATGTTCGCAAAGAAATTCAAAGTTGAAGGATTGTTTTCCATTCAATGCAGTTTATATCAAGACTAAGGGCATTTGGTTAGTGTGAGGTAAGAAAAAGACAATAAGCCATTCAATATATAACAGGACAGAGAACTAATCTGGTATCATATAAAAATGTTTTTTTTATTTTCTTTATATATATTTTAACTCTACCTTTTACTGTTTATCATATGATTTAATTGGTTTTCTGTAAATGTTTTCCAGGGTATGTTTTAAAGTCTGCATTCATTAACTGTCTGTGAGTGTGGCTTTTGGCTTGCTGCCTCTTTCCTGCATTGGGAAGTATTTCTTGGCATCTCTAGATGCTGAGTCCTGAAGTGTCAATTCAAAGCAATGGAGACAGGTGGGCCACCAGCAGGAGTAGTAAAGTGATATGCTACTGTAAATGTGAAACAGTGGCAGCCCACAGAAACAATCTATTTTGCTTTTCAAACTTCAGACTTAACAGCTCCTAAACTCAAAAACCCAGATTAATGAACAACAACAAAAAAAAAAAATTGCTCAGAAATAAGTTTCTTAAGAATTTTTCTCCTCTTATAGTATGTAGGTATGTATCTCAGAACAGTTTAAAAGCAAGAGAATGTGGTAAGCCTCAACTCACGGATATTCAAACCGCTGCATTTGGAGAACAGCTTTTCACCTCTTTTCTCCCTTTCCCCCTACTTGGAAAAAAATGTCAAGTAAGGTAATGTTTCTCCTTAAGTAAACAGACAGAGATTTAAGAATATTTTAGATGACACCCTGGATAGGAAGAACAAACACAAACATTATTTTTATTAGTAGTAATATTACCAATATTATGCCATTATTTGTTTTGAAGTCTAGAATGAAGATCTAAATGAGCTCACTCTTCTACCTTCCCCTTTCTCCTAATGCTCACATAAGCATGCATATATTAGTGAATTATCACCAATGCTGAAGGAGAGAAAAATAAATACCTCTAGCCTGCTGGAGAAAAAAGGTTTGTTCTTTTTTTCTTTAATGGAATGATTAAAGACATCTTTCATATTTCTGATATCTTTAACAATATCAGATTGACTGTACATTTTGAATCTTATAACTTGTCCGTACTTGGGACCATGTAATTTTAATGAATGAATGGAATTTCCCGATTTTCAAGATGTTGATAAACCATTGGAATGCTGGTAAGAGGAAGATGGAGAGGTCTCCAGGATCAGGAAAAAATTGGTGTTTCACACTCAAAAAAGCACACTTTTAATTAGTCCATGTTCATTCACTAAAGCAATAGAGTGACAGCTTTTGCTGTTCACTGAAATACACTCTTCCATGTTCAAAGTGCACAATGGAAAATTACTTGTACTCACATATTCAAAGAGCTTCTAATTGCTCTAAAAAATTACAAGCTACCAATAAATAAAGCAGCAGCAAACAAGTCGCACTTTAGCAGTACCATTCCCAGATGAAAGTAAGAGATTACTTCACAGAGAACAATAAGAGAAGCCAAGTCACATACCTGAAAGACCTTGGGTGAGATACTTGCATTTTATCAGTGTTGTTGCCTTGAGCTTGTTGTGGTCATTTCTATTTCTCAGAAACACCAGGAAGAACCACTATGCTGTGTTTTTTATGGAAAGAAATGTGAAACTCTCTCTGAGAAAGACTGTTCTGTCAAGTGAAATTAAGAGCTAGGGATGTATCAGTAGCTTTATTTCATAAACACAATACAAAAAACGTCATCAAAAAGAGTAATAAAATGTGACACTAAAAATCCATAGCTATTTTTCTTCTTACCTTTGAATACTTATTACAGCTTGCATCTGAAGATCTTTGTCAATTATGATGCTGTCTTCTCAAATAGTAAATCAGGAAATTCTTATTCCATATGTTATCTACTTGAACCTATTTATCGCACAAAGTCAAAATTCACTATTAGAACACAACAATAATTCTAAAAATGGACTGTTACATATCAAGGTAGCTTTATTACTTAGCAAGACTAAAGCAAGAATAGGATCATTTGGAACAGTGACACTTCTGTTGTACATTTGGAGCAATACATATAAAAATAAGTAGATATTCAGCTATAGGATGTTAGAATAATTTCAAGTCACTGGAAATAGAACACTTGGGAGAGTCTATACTTTTTTAAATTGAAGTCTGGCTTCCTCTAACCACATTTCTTTGGGTTTTTTCTTTTTCTTTTGCTTTGTTGTTGTTGTTGTTATTTACCTTGCATTTTTTGTTACGTTTTTCTTTTTTTTTTTTTAATTAGTATTCATTCCTCAATTTAAATATTTTAAGAAAGGCAAAAAACTCATTATTGTGTCTGAAATGCTATAACCTTGGGATATGCAAATATAAGAGCTTAACTGTTTCCTGCTCCTAACTCAACATTATTGCATGTGATCACTTAGTTCCATGATATTCCATCTGTTTCTAGAAAATAACTGTAAGTGCAAGAAGAGTTGTTATAAAATACTGCTGTGTTCTGTTAAAATACTACTCCATGCCATGCAGAGGTGGCATTTCATTGATGGGTTAAGTGATTCTGAAATACTGATTGAGTAGATATGATTCTTACAGTGTTTTTAGAACACCCTTAGGGTACTTTGTGAGGTAATACATATAAATATAAGCTCCTCTATCACTATTAGTCTCAGAGAAACTGGTAAGTTATGCATGTAAAGTGCAGCAAAATATCTTGTGTTAAGTCTTTACCAGAAAGCACAAGCTCCAGATTTAATAAGTCTTTTATTTATTCAGACATCTTTGTGAAAACAAAACCCCAGTCTGATTGTCAGATCATGCCATAATAAGGCAAGGGGAATTTTTTCATGTAAAATTTACACAACTGTTAAATTGGCCTGTGTGCAACAAATCTGGCTCTGTCTCTCATTTGCACATTCTTGTATTTAAATGAAGTGATTACTGTAGCAATTTTTCAAACTATAAGCCATTTATGAACTGATTAGAATTGATTATTTACATTTAATTTTTTTTCTTTTAGCTATAAAATATGATCTGATAAAAAAATGTAAATAGATTTAATTGTTTGGCTTCTGATAATGAAGACCATTTTTAATCTCACATCATGGCTGCTTTAAATAAACCTTATTGGACTACATGCAAAGTTTATGCCAATTTGCCCATGCTGCTTTATTCTGAAATAAATGTATAAGAAACTCATAAACACATTTTTCCTTTGCATTTATTAGAGCTGCTATATATTTCAAAGATAATTGCTTCTCCACATTGCAAAAATGCTTAAGAATTTTGTGGGGTAGAAGGGAAGGTGGTTGTTACAGAAGGATTCAATTTATATGGCAGCTAAAAGAATTAAGGTCAGTTGTTAGTGATGCTGGTTAACCATACCAATTTGTACACCATGTTAAAAGATCAGGACACAGATATATGCTGTAAGGATTTAAAAAAAAAAAAAAAAAGACACTGGGTGTGCACACACAGAGATCACTTTTAAAACATGTCTTTGATTCTAGAAAGAACTGGATGAATCTATTAGCTCTCTCTAAACAATTTACAGACATCAAAACTAGAAATAGGGCAAAACATTATTTTTATACTGTTTCTATTACAAATAAAACTTGCTTGTAACAGACCATTTTATATTCATAGAAATAAAACATTAGATTACTATAACCAGCAACTATAGTTTAATATATGAAAACTTAATAACTTCACAGTAAATAGAGCTCCATACTGCATATAAACCCACCAGCTTTTAATTGAGTACATTTCCTATTTCTGTTTTTCTTGTTTACTGATGAATCTTTTGAGGGACACTTCAGTACATGAAAATAGTTTTGACATTTATTTTAATATCCATCCAAAATAACAATATGGATTTTTTTAAACATTTAAAAATCTAACAGTAGCTTAAGACCTCCAGATAGCAAATGAGTGGTGAGAAGAGCTTAAATATCATAAATATGCTTCTATATTATTTGAAAAGTAAATAATATATATATAAAAATGTACCTGTTATCCTTAAAATACAATACTACATTTTTTTATTGGTTGTGAGCCACTATTAATACACTGTACAGGTATTGAAATACGTGACAATATAAGACAGATTTGAAATCCAATAGAGAATTAAAATGTAAGTGATTTGATCCATATTCCATATTAAACATACTGTAAACTGTCTTTATTAAAAAATCAAAAGCACATTATTAGCTGAAAGAAGTTGTTGTAACAAATATGTACCTGTGTAACAAGTATATGTGTTTATACATGTTTATACAAATACACGTATTTATACATATTTCTTTTATGTAAATGTATCCTAACAAACATATTTATGTATAATTATCAGAACTGAAATTGGAGCTGCAAAATATACATCCATACAGGTTGTTCAGGCTTTACCTATTTCTCCCACAGCAAACAGAACAAGTGGCAAAAGCATATTATGTTCTTTCCCCCAAGAAATGACTTCTCTGAAAAACTTTATTTGATGAATCACAGAATGTTAGGAGCTGAAAGGGACCTTTGGAGATCATCTAGTCTAACACTCCTACCAAAGCAGGTTCACCTAGAGCAGATCGGACAGGAACGCATCCAGGCAGGTTTGGAATATCGGCAGAGAAGGATTCTCCACAGGCTTTCTGGGCAGCCTGTTCCAGTGCTTTGGCACTACTCAAAGTAGAGAAGTTTTTCCTCATGTTCAGATGGAATTTTCTGTGTTCCATTTTGTGCTCATTGGCCCTTCTCCTGTCGCTAGACACCAATTAAAAGTCTGGCCCTGTCTTCCTGACACTTACCCTTTAGATATTTATAAATATTTATAAACCCTCTCGGTGTTCTCCAGGCTAAACAGACACAGGTCTCTCAGCTTTTCCTCATAAGAGGATCCATTCCCTGGATCATCTTTGTAGCCCCCACTGGACTATCCCCAGTAGTTCCTTGAATTTCTTGAACTCGGAAGTGCAGAACTGGACATAGAAGTGCAGATTTGGCCTCACCAGGTCAGAGTAGAGGGGAAAGATGACCTCCCTCAACCTGCTGGCCACTCTCTTTAAGGCACCCCAGGATGCTATTTGTCTTCTTGATCACAAGGGTACATTACTGTTTCATGGTCAACTTGCTGTCCACCAGGACTCCCAGGTTTTTCTCCACAGAGCTGGACCTGATGATCTTAAAGGTCTTTTCCAACCTAACCAATTCCATGATTCTATGATCTTTGTCCAAGATACTCTGGATTCCCTGAAGGTTGAAAAAAGCTTTACTGTTCTTTCTCTCAGAATTTTTAATACACTAAGGAAAACAATATGATTTAAGATATGACAATGTATTTCCAAATTTTGCTAGTATTTTTATTTTTATCTTATGTTATTATTTACTAAAAATAAAGGACTATTCATATTATTTTACTCTGTTAAGTCTTGATTGGCCTTTCATCTTAGATTCATTAAACTTTCCTTTCTTTCAATTTGTTGCACATGGCTAGAGATAAACTTTCATCAAGATCCATTCTCTCTTCTGGGTACAAAAATTTTCTCTTCCTGAAAAGTCAGTAGAATCATTGCTGTAGAAGCAAGCGCTGCAAGATTCTGGGCTGTACATTTCTCACTGGGCCTGTATTACAACTTGACATTACCACATTTAGAAAAAAACTAAGCCTACACATATCACAAAATTACAGACCAGCTGAGGTTAGAAGGGAGCTCTGGAGGTCATCTGATTCAACTCCATCACTTAAACAAGGCCACCTAGACTCAGGTGCCCAGGCCTGTGTCCTGGCAGCTTTTGAATATTTCTTCCTAAGGTGCAGGACTTCTCACTTTTCATTTTTGAAGTTCATGAAATTCCCATCTGCCTTATTCTCCCACTGGCAGCACCTCAGAGCACTGCTTTATTGCTCAAGAAAGCTGGGGTCATGGCAGCTCTTCAAACTGAACTCTATTATTCACAGGGCATGAAGAGAACATGCACAAATTTATCCTATCCTGAAACACAACCACAAGGTGCCAGGGCCTTTTGAAGAGAAGACAAAGGACTCTCTTGACTGCATACTGTGGCATCGATTGTGATTGTGAGTACAAGGTAATGAAAAGACCATCAAATCAATTATTCTTCAGGTCGGCAAAGTTTTATTTCCCTATATGACCAATGTACTTTAATAAGAAAAAGCTTTAATAATGCAATAAATAGAATGACAATGACTTCCCATCTATGATTATCTCGGGTATAGAACATATTATAGGTATATAGTTTGACAACAATTCAACGTTCCCACCAAAAGCCAATATATAAAATCTGATTATTGTTATTTTTTCACCTCACTCAACCCTGTGCTGTCTGCTGGGGAAAATGACCAATTCCTGCTGGATTATGAGTTTATGAGATCTGGATTGCTTTCTTTTTCTTATTATGCTTCATTATTTTTGTTGGGTTTTCTTTTGTTTGTTTGTTTTTTAAATATTCAGAATTTATTAGAAATCTACTCTTAAATGTTTGACATAGAAGTCCCCTAATCATCACTGGATGCCTGATAAATCAGAAGTTTTTCTGAAGTTATTTGTTTCTTTGTAAATGAAAATTCACCTAATTTTTTAATTTTATTTCATACTTCATCAAGCTATCTTGATAGGCAGGGGAATTGTAACTTGAAGACCTTTAAGGTCCCTTCCAACTCTAACCATTCTATGATTCTATGTGTTACTTCTTTTTCTGAGCTGTGACTAAAAGTACAAATTGGTACACTGAGTCTAGCGTATCTAAAGAAAATGTTTGCCAAGAGGTCTGGAGTGATGGACAGTTTTACCACACACATCAAAATAATTTTCATTTTCCAGCTACAAAAATTTGAATTCAACTCTGGTGGAGATGAAACCATTTATTTTAAAATTTAATATGCACAGCCTAGAAACATGTAGGACCTATATAATATTGTGTCTTATCTGAGAAAATCTGTTCCTTTTGTGACAGAAGCATACTGCTGCATTCAATCATACTTGAACTTGAAGACCTAGGACAACCTTAACAGAAAAAAGCAAAAAAAAGAAATATGACACAAGGTCAATTTTGACAGCTTAAAATTGTGGTATCTGAAAAACCAATGGGATCATGTGATTTCTCAGAACATACAATGGATTATAGGAGAATACAGCCTGCAGGCACTCTCTTTGGATACATGCCCAAGACAGACAACAGCATATGCTCAAGCACACGGACATCAGAGTAATGGAATATAAAATAGCTTTGTGCTTATCATGAGATGTGGGAAGGCAGCCAGGAGCCTGTAATCCCTACAGTTATTTCTAGGGACTGGTGTTTGATACTAGGTGTTTGGTATTATGTGATATTGGTGTTTGGTACTAGGCATTTGTATGTCATTTTCATACAGAATGGAATACACAGTACTAGCAACCAGAGGATTGTCAGATCACCTTCAAGCACCAAGCACTCCTGTCACTAGTAAACAATGAGAAATGTTAAGGACTAATAAATCTTCATGATGGAACAGCACAAAATGACTTGGGACTGACGATCACGTAGTTGTGATTCATTCAAGAAAATACTCAGTGCCTAATTGTCCTTCAACATCTACATCCTCCTGTGCATTACAGCTGTTGATGTTAGTTGTCTAATTGTGTAGGATGGAAAAAACTAATTTTTTACAGGTACACTGAGGGATCTTTGTTTTACTTTGTATTTTAATTTCTTCTTCTAGGTGTAGTTCCTTTCTCAGCAGAAACATGAGAATGTCTGCAACAGAGAAATATTGATGGATATTCTTTTCATTTCTAAACTCCTAAGAAACAGTATTTTAGCCAAAAAGTATATCTGGTCTCTTCCTTTTGTACTCAAACACATAAAAGCTATGGTTGATAAAATCCTGAGCTAAAGTTCTGTGTCTGGTACAGAGGTAAAGCCATGTGTCTGACAGAGGGTTTCTCAGAGATCAATAACCAGAAAAGGGAATCATCACGACTGCTACAAACTCTCATGTAAGGACTGTTTCTTAGCTCTGTCTAAATGCCTGCATTATGGGAAAAGTTCTCCTTCTGTTTGAGAGTTGAAAGAACAATTAGTTGCCTGAACTTCACTGCACTACTCCTTGAATGTCCTGAAGATTTTGTAGATCAGAGGAGGAAGCAGTCAGGAATGTATTTGAAGATTTCAGCCATTCAAATGAGATGTAGACTTGGTCTTGAGTGTAGGATTCTGAACCAAGTTTACAATTCATGGTCAACTTGCTGTACACAAGCCACCAATTGTGTAAAGAGCCTAAATCTCCCTTGTAGGGGACCAAATCTTCTTTTGGGGATGACAGCCCACACATATGCTTTGAGTATCCAAATTCAATTACTCAGTGGCGTGATAAAAATTCACATTTCCCACCTCACCTAACAAGATCTTTAGCTACAGGAACTGCTAAGAAGCTCTGCAGGATGTACACTTAACCCAATCTGTTAAAGTGCTCTAATTGTGTGGCATAATTAAAAAGGCTTGTGAGTCTGTCTCTCAAGCCAAACAAAAGCTTGGAGTGCTTATCTGGAATTCTCTTAACATGACTGAGGTAGTGGTCTCTAAAATAGAAGGGTGAAAATATACATAAAGAACTGTCCTTGCTGTCTATGTTTTCCTTGAATATTTCCTATGAAAGATTGTCCTTAACTGAAAATAACTGATCTTTTTTGTTACTATTGTCGATAAATATATTGTTTACTATATGCACTCAATGACTTAAGCAATACAGCAAGCTGAACAGAATTCAGCCTCATTTTGAAGTAACTGTTATGAAATTCAAGACACTGGGGGAAAATAAAAAAAAGAAAATATAAAAGTTATCAATTGTCAGGGTGAAAGGAATACACTTACAAAAAGAGAACTTCTGCTTCCCCTGCCACACTGGACCCTTGTCCTTTTGCTTAGCAACAGCTAAGAAGCCACTTATTTTCAGACTGGAAACAAAAACATCAAGAAAGCTGCACACAAACCTGATATCACTGCAAGTGTCCTGTACAGCTCATTGGTGCGTGGAGACTTGGCCTATAATGAAGTCATTTGCATTCACATGCAGACCTGGTTGCATGGACATCAGTCCAGATTCTGGGAGCTGTTGTTTCACTGAGTCAAAAGAAATTTGCACATGAAAGCCACATCCGCATTACTTAAATCTGCAGTTGACTCAGGATTGCCTTCCTTTTAAACCAAATCAAATCAAAACCTGTGATTAAATCTTGAAAAGATTTATTTTATTTCCTGTGCATACCTTCTAGATTTGACAAGCAAACATACTCTGCACAAATATAATTTGAAGTGTTACTTACCCAGTTTCCATTTCTGAATTTTGTCTTCCTTAGTATAGAACCACAAAATTGCAAAATTTTCTCAAACCTCCCAGCCAGATTTTCTGCCAGTTGGCAATGTGAAGGCATTCATCTTTTCAATAAATCCATGCTTTTCCAATTTAATTGCAAACTTTATTCTCATGTCCAACTAGAAATTAGAGGAATAGATATGCCTAGTGTTAAATATTGATTGCATTAGATTGAAAAAAACTGAAAGATGTGTCACTATCAGATTGGTAATCCAAAAGGAAAAGTTATACTAGGAGTTAACTGGACCATAAGATACCTAGGGCTAATTATCCACATGGTCAATTTTTGGCCATCAACACACACGTACAAAATATCATTTGTGTCTTCCTAGTTGCAAAAATACATTAGTGTTTCTGCATAGATCCTGACACTGATACAATAATTTGTACTTGATGTGGAGGTCAGCTGTTGACCTCCTTGGTTCTTGCCACCAATGTAATGCTACTGTAAATTTATTTTTCTCTCTCTCAAATGAATAAATAAATAAAGTAGAAGAAAAACCTTTAGTATTTGTAATGTCTGAGGAATGCATCATATTACTGAATTTAGTCCCAAAGTCTTAAGTTTATTCACTGAACAGCTACAGCCCCAGCACTGACAGTGGAAATTCCTCTGTAGTATCCTGCTAATGCACTTCAATCCTGACCTGAGAGAACCTTTATGGCTGACAGGATAGGTTAATTTTCATGCCCATTCAATCTTTGGCCTCTGTGCTAAGGCTGCCAACAGAGGTGCAAATTAACACCAATTATTCTGATGTTTTATGTACTGGGCTGAGAGCACCAACTCATTTTACACAGGCCATCACCCAGCTGTCAGATGTTAATGACTTTTGGTTACTTCTGACCTGCTCCAGATTCATCTGAGTAGCCCAGAGTTGAAAGGGCCTCTATTTCATTAATAAGAAGCTGACCTGTACAACCCTCTTATCATTCCCTTTCACAAATTCAAGCATGAATGTTTATTTTCACATTAAATAACAAAGGGCCAAAGCCTACCTGTTGTATACCAAATGGATTTATGTACAGAATTTAACCTATTCATGTTAGCTACATTGGGCATGGACAGCTGCAAATGTCCCTCAAAGCTGATCAAAGAGGAATATTTATTCAGAAATATATTCAGAAATACAGGAATATGTATTCAGAAATATTTTATTCTAAGCCTTTGTCATTTAAAAGAATCAAATAGTGTAGCAACTGAATATTATGCCACTAATTCTGAAGATGGAGGAATAATAAAGACACTTGTTAGCAAATAATATATTTGATATTCACTACATAAAATATTTATTTATTATATTATTTGGTAACTCTGCTTAATTAGCCCTATGTTGTGTGAATATATCCTACCTGTAGCTTAGAGCATGGGTGTCTTCAAGTTGCTCTTTCCTTATGACTACTATTAGCAAAGATGAGCTATAGGTGACAGAAGTGCAGTTTGGTGGACCACCATTTCAGAAATTTGTTTCCTTCAGTTATGTGACAGAGGCTGAGTTTTGCAGTCTGCAAACTTAGTTATTTGTTGAGGTTTTAATATCTGTTGAGCACAGAATCAAGGTATAGGAATGGTCAGTTACAGCACAGAATTTACAGCACTACATGACGTTCTGCTATATGTCAGGTTAAAGAGATGAGTGAGGTTCCTAAAGCAACTGTAAAATCACTTGAGACTTACTGACCTTCAGAATTTTCCAGTGTTTTAAAATTTTAGGGAGGTAAACAATGTGCACAGTGATAATTATCAATTTGGTCTTAGATGAAGGCAGTTGAGAGAAAATGGCCAAGCTCAGTAATTAAATGCACAGAGCTTCTTTATTCCAAAGAAGTCCAGAGAGAGACATGTTTCAGTCTTTAAGTATGAGCTTAATCTGTTTGTTGCATCTATGGTTAAGAAGATGAGAAATAGGTTAGACTTCAGAAACCCCTTTCAAGAGATATTTTCAATATCACATTAGAAAGGCTGTATCAGTCTTACTGTAGTTCCTGTCTACAGAAAATATTTTGCATCAGGTTAGGTAACAGCGCTCCTTAAGTCCATGTTCTAACTTAAATGTAGTCCTTAGGGAAGATAGCCTCATAGAGTACACGGAAATTATCTCTAAATTTGAGGTGGTACCAGTAGCTTTCAGGAACTTAGTGAGCTGTATCAGTATGTCACATGAGTTGTAACTATGGCCTCTTTCAAAACTCCTCAGAAAATCACACTGGTTGGTACCTTAGGGCTACATGTTACTACACAGATCTTGGCTGCAGAGACACCCTTTAGGATGAAAACTTTTTAAACTTTTTGACATTTCATCTTATGTACGTCTTTGTGGAGAAAGCCTTAGAGTGATGTTGTTGGTCACTAACTTTGATGTACTATAATAAATTTCAAGAACTGACAGAGCTCTATTCATATCCTAACCCACAAGGGTGACAGTCCAAAAAACACTGAAGACTGGCACTAGAAATGGGTGAATGTGCTTCACATTCTGTGTGGTAAATTTGCTTAGCACTAATGCAGTACCTGCAGTAACCACATGGTATGTTTGAAAGCAATCAAATACCTAAATGTATTAACTGTCTCCCTGCTTAATATAGGTTTTATTAAATTGGGTATGGTAGGCAAAATAATTACCACTGTGTTATTGAAATCTTATTTATTGAACTCTACCTATTTACATAGATGATAATTAATGTTTTGTGAAACAATAAATATCATAATGATTTTTTTATACATACAAAACTCCCTGCACTGCATCAAAGCACTTATGTCAGCCCAAGAAGAGAGCATATATTTTGCAGTGCTTGGAAATCAAAAAAGGAATCTGAAATAAAAATTAACCATTGTGTTGAGCCATTAAATCATGCTCTGTAATCTTCATTCCTTTCTTTTTTGTTATACAACATTTTAAGATTTTGAGGAAATCATCATGAGAAAAACATAATGGATATCTTTAGTGGTGCTTCCTGTTGGAGGTACTAGAATATATTTGTAGAATTTATGGTATGACTGGTAGTACTCTTGCCAACAACTCTGATACAAGCCAGCTGTAGAATAAGAAAATATGATAGGTTTTTTTACTTTCTCCAGCATTCCAGACTCTTCAAAGTATAAGGTGCAGTCATGTACCTTAGTGAGTGCAATGCAAAGATATATTACATTAACACCGTGACACGATGTAGTTGTATACAAAGATGTAATAAATATTAAGATGTCATTAATATTCTTCACTGACTTCTTCATAAACACAGTTACCTTTCCAAATGTGGGTGTAGTCATGCTGCTATTCCTCATAAGTATAGTGCACATCACAGCAAAAAGTAACTTGGCTCTTCTTGAAATACTTCTAAAGAAAATGGGAACACTAGTAATCATTACTTCTTACCATGCAAAATCTCCAGAGTGTCAAAGGGCTGCTTATTTGATTTAGAAACAGCATTGTGAGTGTTGAATTTTCACATGGGAGGAGGGGGAACATATACATATTGCAAACTCTTTTTAACATAAGAGATCAAGTTTATAATTAGTAACAGTTTGTTTATGTCGCAAGAGATCTGAGGATTTCCATGTCAAGAAGAGCTGCTGTGTGGGGTCAGAATACAAAAAAAAAGCTGTTGCACTAGGAGGATAGGAAAACAAAATAAACAAAACAGTAATGATTAAACAAGCTCTTCAGTAAATTAGCAAAAAGTGCCTGTAAAAATTTAATTCAAGTTATTTCTTTCCTTCAGTCTTAACTGTGGTTTGTCCATTAATGAATTCACTCCTGTTTATCCTGAATCCATGCTAACCCTGAAATATGCTTTCATGATTTTTTTCAGTACCTTTAATGTTGAATGCCTTTGAATGCTTTTTACAGCCAAATATAAATATCATCTGGATTTTTCCATTTAGAAAATTCAGTCTGAATCCTTAAGCATCCTGATTATTTTCTAGGCTTAGAGAGTTTCATCTAGATCTCTAAAGAGATCTCAAAACATAGATGGAAGTGTTCCTTCATTTGTTTTTCAGTTTTTAGCAATAAATCATGAAACAATCTGCTAGGTCTTTCCTTCCAATGCTTTTTCAGTGAAATAAATAGCACTTGAGATCAAGTTAACCACCAAATTTCATGTAGCTATATGACTATAAAGCTTTTTTTCAAGATTTTACAAGATGAATCATTGTCTAAACTCTTTCTTCAGAGACTGGGAAGCACTTTTCAAGATATATTGAGTATGGCAGAGAGCTGAAAGATGGAGTTAAAGCATATGTATTGGAGGGTAACAAGACACTACCAGAATGAGGACTCGTCAGTATTTTTAGTAATATAAGCAAAGCCATCACACAGCAAACCATCACCTTTTCACAGAGTTAAAAGACATTGGAAATGACAGTATTAGGGATAGACAATAAAACAGTGAGAATTACTACCATTTATCATAATACGGTTAATATCTTTTTCTTCTTTAGATTTGATGTAATAAATGCATGATGTACAAGAGCCCACTCTATAGCAACAATTAGAAAATATTTACCCATCATAACAACAACTGGAAAACTACTGTAAGAGGGTTTTGTGAATAATTTAGAAGGAATTTGTAAGACTTAGTAATACCCAGTAGACTTAGTCACCCATCTAGAATTTGCCCATAGAAATTTCAGATTTTTCATTGAGATTTAACTCAACCCAGTGACCACAGAGAAATTGTTTTCTCTTTTACAATAAGGCAGAAGATTGCCTCATAGTGCTGAGCTTTGCATTGATTCCTAGAAAGGTGTTCATGACACACCAGTGTTTTAGTGACTGCTGAGCAGTACTCACACAGAATCAAGGCTGTCTCTCCAAAATTCCATCCCCAGTCACCTGGGGATAGTAGGCTGAGGGTAGGCAAGATCTTGGGAGGGAACATAGCCAGGACTGTTGACTCAAAATCACCAAAGGGTATTACATCCTATATGATATCTGTTCAGCAACAAAAGCTAAGAGAAACCAGAGGGAGGTGGGGCATTCATTATTATGATGTTTATCTTCCAGAGCAACTGCTATGCATGCTGAAGCCCTGCTTCCCAAGGAGTGGCTGGATGTTTCCTGTTGATGAATGCAGAGAACAAATCTTTTGTTTTCCTTTGTTTCAATGCACGGCCTTTGCTGTTGTTTATTAAATGGCTTTTATCCTGACCCACAAGTATTTTTTTTTCCTTTTTCCATGTTATTTTCTTGCCCATTGTCCAGCTGAGGAGCGGAGTGATATAACAGCATGGTGGAGATCTGGTATTCAACCAGTGTCAAGTCACCACAGTTATTAAGCTAGAAAAAAATATATTTATATTACTTCGCATAGTGGAGAAAATTAATTAAGGTGTGTTTTGCAGTTCAGATTCCTAGGACTTTAATTATACTGAAGTCAAGAAATTTATCTTGTCAAAATAAAAAATATCAGATTTTTTTTTTTTTCAGTTTTTTATTTCCTTTGAAGCAATGGCAATAAAATGGCAGGATTATGCATGTCAGTTTTTCTCTAGGCAGTTTATTCAAGTTCCATTTAATTTCAGAAACCTTGTATCTAAGATGTCAACATGTAAACTTACTGCAAAGAGGACTTTGACACTGAAGAGACAGAAATCTGTGTTATTGCCTTCCAGTATGAGAGAAGCTTGTATAGCTTTTTTTTGTGTGGTTGGTTTGTTTTAATCTATTGCTTCCTCACACTTTGGGAACAACTGAAAAAATGGCAGGGTAAATTAAAACTGATAGGATATTCTCTGGCTCAGAAACTAGAAGCACTGTGCCTGTTTTAATGTCAATTTAAAAATTCAAAGGGAAAAATGTGAAAAGATGTTTTCCTTTTACACAACTGTGAACTGTTTGAATAAGTGTATGAAAATGCTGTAGCACAGCGTCCAAAAACTGAGTAATGGCACCACCTGGACGCTTAAGGCTGACTCATGTGTATGGCATTTCTTGCTTCCATTGGAAGTAACTCATCTCTCATAAGTACAGAAAGTACTGTTTCTAACTCAGGAAGGGAATGACATTGCCTTGACCTATTATCCAGCTGCCTGGAGAGTAGTTCACACACAGGTCTGAGACTGTTCTCCCGACCAAAAGGAAGCTTTGGATGAATTGCTCATTCATCATTCCAGCATCATTAAATCAAGCTCTTCCTCTGTGTCGTTGCTTTATTACTCCTCAGTACTAGCAAAGAAGCCAAGTTTAGCCAAGGCTAAGACAAACAAGATAACTTTGTACTCCAACCTGTTGTTCAGTTAGCTTTCAATACTGATCTGTCTTATGGTAAAATCCTGAGTGGAGGAAAGATGAATAGAGTATGTGTTAAATTTTAAGGCTCATGTATCTCCCAGACTGAAAGGGATCTGTAATATCTTTTTCCTTTCTGCTCTGTATTATCCAGTACCTTTTTTCTCATGCATGAGAACTCAGGATATAATCAATCCACATACGAAAAAAGTACAAAGAAAGAAGAGATGAGAGAAAAAAATATGCAGAAAAACAATAGTGCTCTTCTATATTTCATGCAGAAATGTGATCAATAAGAACTCCATATGTAAAGCAGCAGGTCACAACATTCACATCAAAAAGATGACTCAATCTTATCATTTTTTTCCTTAGACATAAGCAAGATTTAATTTGTGAAGAAGACAGTTTAGGAGCTGAGCTGAAGATCCCATGAGTAATGTAATAAAAGTGCACTAAGATATTCATGTGTTATAGTTTCATATGGACATTTAAATACACCAACTTTAAATTTAAATGGCAAGCTTTTTTTTTTTTTTAATAATTTTTCAACATATATCTGTTATCTCATCCGCATTTCAAATAGTCCAGTTGCTTATGTGGGGTTTGTTTTGCAGTTCTCACTAATCATAGAATCATAGAATGATTCTATAGACACAGAGTATTCCATAGAGTTGGAAGGGACCTTGAAGATCATCGAGTTCCAACCCCCCTGCCGTGGGCAGGATCACCTCCCACTAGACCAGGTTGCTCAAAGCCCCATCCAGTCTGGCCTTAAACACTTCCAGGGATGGGGCATCCACAACTTCTCTGGGCAACCTGTTCCAGTGCCTCATCACCCTCACAGGAAATAATTTCTTCCTAATATCCAATCTGAATCGCCCCTCTTCCAGTTCAAATCCATTACCACTTGTCCTGTCACTACACTTCCTCACAAAGAGTACCTCTCCTGCTCTCCTGTAGGCTCCCTTCAGATACTGGAAGGCTGCTATAAGGTCTCCCCAGAGCCTTCTCTTCTCCAGGCTGAACAGTCCCAGCTCCCTCAGCCTGTCTTCATAGNGCCCCAGCTCCCTCAGCCTGTCTTCATAGGAGAGGTGTTCCATCCCTCTAATCATCTTTGTGGCCCTCTGCTGGACCCATTCCAACAGTACTATGTCCTTTCTCTGTTGAGGACTCTAGAGCTGGACACAGCACTCCAGCTGGGGTCTCAAGAGTTCAGAGCAGAGGAGGAGAATCACCTCCCACAACCTGCTGGTTATGCTTCTTTTGATGCAGCCCAGGACATGGTTGGCTTTCTGGGCTGACAGCGCACGCTGCCGGCTCGTGTAGATCTTATCCATGAGCACTCCCAAGTCCTCCTCCTCAGGGCTGCTCTCCAGCCATTCTCCACCCAACATGTATTTGGGCCTGGGATTGCCACATCTCAAGTACAAGACCCTGCAGTTGGCTTGGTTGAACTTCATGTGATTTGCTCTAGCCCAGCTCTCAAGCCTGTCCAGGTCCCTCTGCATGGCATCCCTTCCCTCCAGTGTGTTGACTGCACCACTGAGCTTGGTGTCATCAGCAAACTGGCTAAGGGTGCACTCTATTCAACTATCCATGTCTCCAACAAAGATGTTAAATACTGTTGGTCCCAGTACCAACCCCTGAGAAACACCACTTGTCACTATCTGCCACTTAGACACTGAACCGTTGACCACAACCCTTTGAGTGCATCAAAACTCACAATGTCAATACTCACAATGTCAAATAACAACAACAAAACATAACTTTTTCAAGATATAAAATGTTTCATCAATCACTGAACAAAAGGTTGAATCAGTTTTCTTTTTATTATTACTTACTTTTTTATACCCTTTAAAATTATTTCTTGCCTCTAATGCTGTGTCAATATGCAATATCACACTTGAAAATGTTACATTTCCTTTCTCTGAACTGATTTAATTTTTTATTTTGACAGAATAAAACACATAGATGTACATTGAATCATTTCAGTCATCACTTAGATTAGTGCTGGAGGTTGGAAACTTTATCTGTAGCAGTACAAATCTGAGCTTATTTGCACTGAAACCAATGAAATCATTGTCTGTGATTTTAATGATTCAAACCTAAATTCAAACAAAATTGTTCTATCTAGAGACAAATCTGTCAAAATAGCTTTAAAAAAAAAAAAACCCTAACAAACATTTCCACATAGAAATCTTTCTATATATGTAAAATAATGGAACTCTAGAACCTCTCAGCTGTCTTTGGGCCTGGTCTTCTAAATTAATTTCTGGCCTATCTTAATGATAAAAATGTTGGGACTTTTATAATATATGCCCTAAAATTGCTATGGTTTGTATTCATTCTAATTAATAACATGAAATCAAACTGTCTTTCCTCTTATGATCCTAGAGACTTATACACTAGGAATGAAACAGGTGGTTTTAGTGATATAGACAGAGGTTTTTCAACAGATATAGTAACAGAAGAGGGTTATTTCCTCTATAGTCATTTTGTTAGCTGTAATTTATGTGAATAGGTTTCTAATGGTTCTTAGATTAGATTGGGAAGAATTTTTTCTGAATGTCTAATTAGCTGGAATTGATATTTGGACAGTGGAACACAGGCGACCTAGGATCATCTTAGATTCTCCTTGTAGAAACAAATTGATGTCAGTGAAAAGTCTTTAGACATTGAAGCTATTTCCACCATTGTAATTCTAAGATTCTGAGACACAATGGTTTTACTTGAAGATCTGAATACTGTAGTTGCTGGTTTCAAATCAAAGCAAGCTGAATGAAGTAGCTCTAAGTTAGAAGAGCTAGTGGTCCCTTTTACCTTAAAATCTTTGAAAATAACAAAACTCTGAGTTTGCCAATCTCTTTTTCTTGTTCCTTTTTTTTTCTTTAAAAATCATTAATTTATTTTTCTGACCTCTCCTGCTCACTTTTCATGATCTAGATTTTCTTCACATTACTCAGTCTGATTCTATGCATCTCCAGTAAATTTCTTGTCAAAATATTCCCTAAGCTTTTGTCCTCTTTCCTTATGAATACATGACTTCAGCATGTCCCTCTATTTCTTTTGTTTTCTAATGAATCTTTTAATGAATGATTAATAAAATAGCCCTCTAATGATCCTTTTGTAGTTTATTCACCTCTCACATATACCAAAATAATCACTTTTTTCCATGTATATTAGCATTCATTTTTTCACATCTACTACTCCCAAATCTATTTTCAATTCTTTTTCCAACCTTGGTACTCCAATATTACTGTTACTTGTCTGCCCAGATTATCTTATGTTTCCTCCTTTGTGCTGGTCAACTACAGTTTCAGCCATGCTGAATTCCAAGATTTAGCCTTTAACATTTTAACATTTTGTAGTAGCTTTAAACCTGTTGCCTCTTCGCGTTATTTTGTTTCCTTAACTTTGAAATCCTCAGACTGTTTCAAAACGTTAACCTCCTCTTTCTTAGTTTCCTTTCTCTCATTCAAATCATCTGGTTAAAATTGTCCTTGGAGATTTGTGCGTAAACCATTACTTCATCAATTTTCTGCCAGTTAGTCCTGTAATTACATCTTCTTTCATATCCATTCTTTCAGATTATTACATCTGTCATCTATGCAACTCTGTCCCCAGTAGTTTTCCTACAAGCCATCCTTTAAGAATTTTTTTATCTTAGTGTTCAAATCCTTGCCACTTTCAGGTGTATGCAGGGAGAGAGAAGTCCATTAATCGTTTGGTAGGAACAAAAGTCAATGAAGAAAAATATTCTCCTGATTCCCACTCCTTCCCTTCCTGATTATTGACAGACCAGGATTGTTAAAACACACAGTGTTGGCCAGAACAGGAGGGAAAACAGAGCTCGAAAGGACTATGGCCCCTAGGAATTAAAGGGGATCATTAGAAGGACAAAGGATCCCTCCTCGAGCAAACTCACAGTTTAGCCAGACTTCGGGACCATGGAGCTTCCATCTCTCACAGAGGAATAAAATATCAAATTTATGGAAGACTGTATCTTGCAGTTGTGAGAGGCAGAAGCTCTAAAAATTGGACTGCTTCACTAAATGTTCTTTGTCATGATCTTGTGGACTCTCTAAGCTTTTTTCTCCCAGAANAAACCCCAACAATGGTATATACCCTTTTATCCATGTCAAGCATTAAAGCTATTCTTCTGGATTTCTTTGCATATTTCTATTTCCACATATATATATACACTTATATATATATATATTAGCTGTTTATGGGGGAAGAGATAACTTTATTCTTATTTCTGGATAAAATTTAGCTGAGATCACTAACCTGGACTGACCTCATCTGAGAAATAAAGCTTTTGGATGTTGCTGTGAACTCAACATAATAATGAGCAGATATATGAGCAAGAAATACAGACGATACTATTTTGACTGTGTTGTCTCTGGGTACAGTAATTACAGTCAGTTGAAATATGTCACTTTACACCCGACATGCATTCCCAGTGAGAAAGGTAGCATTTTGTAAAATGGGAAAGCCCCTTAGTAGAAGTAAAGGCCTCTCATGGCTTTCAGCTGGCAATGGTACACCATCACAATAGCTGAGTGTGTGTCAAGTTGGTCACTTCACTGACAGCCAGGCTACATGTTGAAAATACTGCAGTACTCATCTACTAGTAGGAGCTATTTCCTTCCACTTTTATTCTCTGATACTTGCAGTCTTAACCCTGTTAAAATGGAGATTAATTCTTTGCTATCAGAAGCTGTAAAAACATGCTATAGTTGTTTATTGAACAGGGAAATAGCCCGTGTACTACCCACTGTAGCTGGAAAAAAATAATCATGTGCATGGTAGATAAGTGCATCCCATTCATTGGTTAACATACTACAAGCTGGTGAGAGAATCAGATATACAACTGATGCCCTAGCTGCTGGAGTTCACATATGAATATTTGGGTAGCTGACGGATGCTACCCATGCGTAAAAGTTCATGTAGGCAGACAGAAAACTCACGGCTAAAATTTCTACACATCAAGAGGAGGCCTGTGTGAATTTTTAATTCCAGCACACAGACTCTGCCGTGTTTGTGAGTGATTGATTTCAGACAGGAGTACAGACAGACAAGCATGCTGGACATGGATCTCTCCCAGTCCACCTATTCTGGCACAGTATTTGAGCAAGATAACATTGGCCTCTCAGACTAGTGTCAATCTACTTGAGTCATAATAAATGTACATATTTGAGCCCACTGAGGAATTTTACTTTTTGTACAGGCAGAGTTAGATTGGAACAGTTTTGGAAAAGCTTCCCTCCCCACATTGACTGTGGTGGTTTTGATACAATCTAGCTCATATTTGCTGTCAGAAGCATCCAAGTTGTGAGTGAATACCCATTCTCAGTTTTCTCTTCTATATAAGTAATGAAACAAACTCTTAGCTTAGGTTACTTGTCATAATACTGAGTGGCTCAAAGCAATTCAGGAATAACCGTTTAGGGCACGAAAGGTTGCCACTGCCGGTTCTGTTAAATGTCTGTGGCTGCAAGCAGCTGGCACTAAATACCATTATACACTGACAGTATAAGTAGAAAATGCAGTATAGAGCCACATTATAAAGACAAATTCTTTCATATAAAGGAAATCTTAATCAAGAGAACAGAAGTTGACCTCTGAATGTGATAATTTTTTCATACTAGTACTATAAAGCAATTGTCAATTTTTTTTTTTATAACATCAACTATGAATTGTATGATTTGTATTTCAAAATCAAGAAATATGAAAGCAATACATATGAGGCAACATGTTCTAAACGGAAGATCCAGAGACTCAGATTTATGCAGGGTTCTACTACTGACATACTCTATGACTTTATGCAAGAAGTTTCACCTAAGTATCTAAATGTGAAGTATGCTTAATAGTATTCCCACATCCTATAAATTGAAAGAACAGCATGATAATGAAATGTTGTTACATGTGTGTGGTCTTTTTTTATATCTATAGTGATAAACATGTAAACTCTACTCAGCTTTGATATATGTGATATGTCAGGGAAAAACTGAGGGAAATGTTTGGAAATAAAGGTTTAGGAGGAAATGAGATTCCAGGAAGAGCAAACAAGGAAGTGAGTTTTCATCTGAGTTTAAATGAAGCCTGATAGATCACCTTCTAGTTTTGATATACAGTATCTATTAAGAGGAAGTTATGATAAATAACGATAGCATGCATTTGTGTTACAGAACTGTTTTCATATTTTGAATAACATATCATTTTTTTCCAATAAGTATGGAATTATTTTCACTCTTATGCTTCAGTAGTCTAAAAATATAAACATTTTCAGACACACACTCACACACACAAATCTAGACTTTTAATTGTTTTCTTATTGCCTTAAGAAAATATCCTTCTGTTCAATCTAATTATTTTGGAAAAAAAAATTATTAATATCGCCAGTGGAAAATCAAACAGATTTAGCTACTTGCAGATAAAGCTCTATAACCAGTATCTTTGTCAAGTTCTCTCTGCTGCTGCTTCAGTTATCAAACTCAGTGGTGCACTGCAGCATTGAAGGTAATTTCCATTTAGTGGTAAAAGCTGTTTTCCTCAATTTTTTGGCTTCTTTGTCTTTTGCCTTCTTTGTCTTTCTCCTTGCCCCCTATCCATCTAATACCACTCAGATGTCATTGACACACTTACATTTACCACACCCCAGTGCTTCCTATCCACCTACATGACATGCCTATAGCACAAATGCTGATGATGCATTATATGTCCAGCATTTTTTGTCGCAGTGACATTCCTCAACAAAGTACTGCCTCGGGGCAGCTGCTGGTTCACAGCCACTCTCTTATGCAGCAATTATTCAGTTCGATTACATGTTGATGATAAGCTATTAAAAAGCACTCACACAAGACTGTTTATTTACCAACAGTCATTATATTCTTTTTTTTAATCTTCTGCCATCTACAAATCTAATTGGAGATCAAAAAAGAAAAAACATGAATAATGAATGTAAACATATCTGTATTAACCATCCTGTTTCTAAAACAAAAGCTCAGAGAAAGTGAGAGAAAGAAAGAAAATAATTGTATTCAGAAAGTTACATTTGCTGAACAGCATGATCCTTGTCTTTCCAAATTAATTAATAAATCGAAGAATGATAAAATACATGCATAAATCTCAGGGGTTTAATTCTTATATTGATGAATTAGTCAGATACCAAAAAAAAAAAAAAAGATATAAATAGATATATTTATATATCNNATATTTATATATATTTATAGATAGATATATATTTATCTATCTATAAAAAGATATAAATCACCTATATATAGGTGATATAAAGCTAAAAAAAAACCAAAACAAAGCACCACAGTTATTTAGCTGGTACCATTCAGTATGCGGCAGAATCAGGGAGAACCTCAAATAACCTTTCTATATTATATAGAGACAGCATTCAGAACTAAGTCTCTCAATTCATTGCTGTGTGAACTGAAATAAATGCCAAATTTCAATTTCTTAGAGACTGCTGTGTCCTTAAAATGGGAGTAGAGAAAAAAGGAAGGAAAATGGTGCAGAACTATAAAATGACCTGATACTTAAAGCTGTTTATATTAGAGTTGTAACAGAAAAGAAGAACCATAACACAGCCAGAATCTTGGTTACATGGTAAAAAACAAAGTGTTAGAGTGTGTTAAAAAGAGAAAAAAAACAGCCCCCAACTAAAATAGCTTGTAAATGGTTCAGAATGGACAGCAGACTAACTTCCTTAAAAGTAACAGACCTGGCAATAAAAATCTAAGACTTATGAGTCTATTAAAGAATTCCAGATTTCCATTTAACAAAAAAAAAAAACCACAAAAACAACCCAACAACAAACCGACAGCTTTATTTTAATGGCTTAATAACTGTTCAATATATGATAAAACATGAAACTAATGTAAGGAAATATTTGTTCTTGAGTCAAGTAAATTAGGAAGACCTTAAAAGCATGGTTCCTTATTACAGCTCACTGCAAGATAGAGCGTCAACAAATAACTAGTCAACATTTAGTATTAAAACTTCAGATAAGAGAGTTCTTCTAGACACAGCAAAATTCCCTGTTTCTGTAATCTGTAACCCATTGGCTTGATCTAATTACTTGTGTTAGATAAGAACTGTAAGTCTAAGTCCTCACTTTAGGCTAAAGGCTCCCAGTCTTATGTGTTGAGTAATACATGAGGTGAAATATATCAGTTTGCGCAGGGATGATTCTTTTATGGAAAGTGAAAGAAGGAAAAAATATGCCACACAGTCAATAGTCTTCTTGGAATGGCAAATTAAAATAATAATGACAGTAACCGTAGAATCATAGGGTAATAGAATTATAGAATCATAGAATCATAGAATGGAAAGGGCTAGATCATATAGTTGCAAACCCTGTGCCATGGACAGCAACACCTTCCACTACACCAGGTTGCTCAAAGCCTGAAATAATTATTAATAATAATAAAATAATAGTAATAGCAGGAATGTCATTTGAATTAGCTGACATTTTCAAAAAACTATTTGAGTTTAAGATAATTAGCTTAGTAAAAGTGCAAGTCAGTTCTTTTATAATTGCAGTTTTATGCATATATATTTCTTTGTACAATTCGTAAAAGGATAAAGAAGCAAATTTGGGCATGAGGATTACACAAACAGGAAAAATATCTAAAAGTTAGACACTGCAAAGTTGTTCCCAAGGGTTCTCTATAGAATTATAGAGTCCCACATCTATGAAACAAACAGAACCTGAATTGAAGCCCATCGTAACTACCCATAATACCCCTTTTATGGCTATTTACAGAAGGCATTCGTAAAATACCTAAGCAGCTTTCAGGTCAACCATTTTGCCATCTAAAACTCAGTAACTGCTTTGATTCTTCTTGTCTTTTCCATAGCCTGATTACAACACAGTCCAGTGGAAGAAAGGAAAACCATTACTGAAATGTCACTCTGACCCCCTTCAAAGAATCAGGTCTTGAAGTAAACCCAAAGACGATCAACCTTTGATTAAAGCAGCTTATTTCCTCATCTTGAAAGAGCTGGAGTTCTAGTGGAGACAGTGAACTGCTCCTGCTACCATGCATCAGCATCATGTAGCTTTGAGCTGAATACTGTCAGTACAAATGAATTTGCATAAAACTGTATTGGCCAATTCAGTGTTCTTATCTTTTTTTGCACATGACTGAGATATTAAGAGACAACAGTGAGACGGTAGCTGGACCACACAAAATCATAGAGTCTCACAGTAGGAATATAAGGAAGGGAGTTTTTTGATATAATTATAGAATTCAGCATAGGATAGAACAATTTACCAAAGGATTAGAATTTAATGGTT
>VZRU01002992.1:1250811-1298453 GCA_013398155.1 Pedionomus torquatus
CATAGATACATCTTTAACCTACTGGAAAAATAAAAATTAAAATATATTTAAATCTAAAATTAATTACAGAATTTAAACAATCTTCTAGTGTCCTAGAAACTGTGAAGAATTGAAATCAGAACAATCTAAATGTAGAATTCTATCATTAAATTTGTACTTCTACTTTATAAAGGAGAAAATTAACAAAGATTTTCATAGTTGTCTATTGTTTACCTCTTCTAATTTACTATTTCATAGTGCACATAGTCAGATTAATTACAGTTTGGAAAGATTTTTTTTTAAATGCATCCCTTAACTTTATTTTTTAGGTCAAGTTTGCTTAAAAACATTATTAAATTCACATTTTTAATAAACTGGTAGATTATTTGTTTCATATGATCATTTTCAGACTGGAGGGAGTGCAAAAGATTCCTATTTATTTTGATTTATATGATAGAGTGCACATTTAATGTCAAACTTGTGACACTCTTAAATAAACTGTAATCTTCAATTTCCTAAAGTTTACAGAGGTAAAAAAAAAAAAACAAACAAACAAAAAAAAAAAAAACAACAAGAAATATGAGCAGAAATTAATTGAGTGTTGGTCCATAAAACTTAAATAAATAAATAAATAAATTAAAAACATAGCATTAGGTACTGTAATTATGAAAAACAAAAGATTGAGCTGAGTAATTACACAATGTTAATTCTGATGCATTTCTTTTAGTTCAAGTTATTGTAAATTACAAAAAAAAAAAAAAGACATTGGAATATCTTTTGGATGCTTTTGGATTATAAGCAGATCACCCAGTAGCTAAATTGTCAGCAGACTCTTTAAAGACCCCACACCTTCTGTGGGATTTCTTAGTGTATGCAAAGCCATCCAGGTTCCCAAAGTCACCTACTTCAGCAGCTCTGTGTGCAGTGATGTCTCACTGTGGTTCAGGGAGGTTTACATGCCATAGGGAGATCTACTGCTGAGCCAACTGTTGGGGAAACAGAGACATTTGAATAAGTGAACAGAGGAATTCTAATACGTGAACTTATACGTATCATGACTATGCAATAAAAAGTTTTTGTATTATAAAGAGATGCCATTCTTTCTGAAATATTGCTTTCTGCTGTCAGAATGAAAAATTATAATCTCCCAAGAACTTTCATTAATATAGTTTAACATTATATACAGCATTTCAAGGTGTCCCTTGCAAGAAAATCATCAGAATTGTAACAAAACACTTGTTTAAGAAAAAGGCTGTCATGCTAAACTATAGTGAAGAAATAATCTAGTAGATAAAACTCTGTATCAAAAGATTTTGAAACAGAACTAGGAAAAAAAATAATGGGGAAAAAAAAAAAAAGGAAAAAGAACAGTTTACACACACTTTAATTTGTACCATCAGCACCTCTATGTCTTATAAAATGTAAACTGAAATGAATATATAATAGTAATGTAGAAAATCCTGTATATAGCTCCATTGGGTAAAATATTTTCTCAAAACTTAAATCTGTATCTTTAGCTTTATTTCATGATAGATTTTCAGTGAATGTCTGTCTTTAGGGAATAAAAATCAAATGTAGTCCATCCACAGGACCATAGTCAGCTGTCTTGCTGCCAGTAACTACAACTTAATGACACTAAACATGTATTTTTCAAGTTTTGTATGCAGCAACAATTTTTTTCACTTTTATTGCTTCTAATATATTAGTAAACTATGTAGAAGCATAGATTTTGCTTGCAAGGCAATTTATCTGAAGTTTTTTTTCCTTGTACTCTGCAGTTGAGCTTTCTTAAAAATTTATTTTTTTGTGTGTGTTTCTGTAAACTTCAGCATTTTGGAATGGAGGAATACTGTGAGATCAAAATTATAGTCGATTGATACAGTTTGTTAGCTTGGACATAAAAGACGTGTTTAAATGCCTGGCCACATGTGGAAATGGAAAAAGTATAAATTTAAAGAATATGTTTTTACTAGGATGCTGAGGATATTAAAGAACGAGAAGGACACTCTCTGCCTAGGAGACAGTTTAGGGGAACAGCTCATGTGAAAAAAGCACTGTAAGCCTGTCTGGGGGAAAAGCAGGAAAATTATTTGTATTCCCCCAGAATAACATTAAATCTGCAGAATATTCTTAAGGCAGCTGAAGTACAGCTCGGTGTAAAGTTGCAAATAAATTGGGTAGTCTGTGAAAGATAGTTAAGAAAGAAATTGACATTTACTTCTCATCACAAGGAAACTGAGTAGTTGAAACTTGAGAAAAACATTATGGAGCAGAATCAACACTACGAGGCTCATCAGTGGGCCCTGGCAGATATTCTGCATTCAGCAATTGTGGTGCAACAAATCCAGATGGAAAGTACTAACTGATGTATAAAAGCAAATGCAGTAACATTTGAGCAGGGAAGTTAAAAAAACAGTCAGTGAAAGGAAGCTTAGATAGGGTTGGTGACAGGGAAAAAAACCAAACCCATAACCACAAATACAAGCTATTGAGTAAGATTCTTTGATTTGTCTAAATATAATGTCTTTAGAGTAAAGCATTTCAGGAAAAGCAAGAGCACTTAATGAGATTCTTTTCAGCTGTTAGCAATATATGTAGAGATAGAGGCATTAACCATGGGAATGGAATAGATACCTTGTATGTCCAGCAGTCCATGTCTATACACCAGCTGTACTCGCTGCATGTTCCCTTTAGAGAAGAGCTTTAGAGGAAAAACTAACACAGGATGCCATGAAACTAACACCTTCATTCTCCCTTTAGAGAGGAGCTAGCACAGGTGAGTAGGACAAGTTCTCTCAGCTTTGATAAACTTGAATATAAGCAGAACAGTCATAAAAAATGATGAAAGAGTTATTGTGGAAACTCATCTAGGCTGAGAACCAGTCAAGGCTGTGTCACAGTCCTTCAGAACCTTGACTGGTGAAACTGACACATACTGAGTACTGTCCAGGAAGATGTGTCTCTTATCAGGCTATTGTGAGGTCTATCTATGACTTTTTTTGGACAGTAATGCAAGTAGCATTAAACAAAAACCTTGCTTTTGTTTAATGTAGGAAATAATAGGTCTGCCTCCCAAGGGGTCCAGAACAACATTGTTGACTCAGTGTCTTGCAGTTCTCCATACCTTGGTAAATATGACAAGTGCTTTAACATCTGGCACCCGGCAAGTTTCTGAGGGACTCAGTTCAGACTTCTCTATGAGAACACTGACTTTCATGATTGCTTCAGTCTCATCTTCTACAGCTGTTCACTCATTGCTAGCAGTTAGATGCACTGAAATTCTTTCTCATCAAACCAATTCTTGGTCTTTTTATTAGATCTACATTTTTATTCAACTTGGCATTCCACAAAATCCTAACATTTACCCTAAAAAAATGTCCATGGTTATACACTGTGGAATTCTGTATGTTAGAAACTATGGGTTTGCTGACTTTCAAGACAACCATCAAGTTAACTTCTGTAATTTAATTACTCTCTGCATAGAAAGAACAGAGGTTTTCCATGCTTTCTTAAGTTGTGTATCCTTGCTTCATACGCAGATTAGAAACTCAACTGTTAGATAAAATTTACCTGTTTCTTGTGTTACTCAGATGTTGGTCACAAAAAAATCGGATGAGTTGACTAAAACAGACTTCATGGGTCAGCTTCTGTTTTATGAAAATCAATTTAACTGTGCTTTAGAAAATAATAATACCAACACCCCTATGTTTAATTCACCTGCTTATGATTCATGATTTCGTGTGCCATATGTAATAACAGAACTAAAACAATATGATGATTTTAGGAATAACTCTATAACTAGTCAGAAATCATCTTCAGACCTATCACGCCTAATTCTCAGAAACTCCATATTCTACTTTTTGAATTCAAGTTACCCTGATATTTTAATTATAGTTCAAATTAACTCTACTATTAAATAGTCAGGTTAACCTAGCTCAGCATCAGTGTTAATTTGCTCTTCCAAAGGCCAATTATCATTGAATAGTTTAAATTAGTAACATAACTTTACAAGCATGCACTCCATTTGACCTTACTGTGGACATATGGTCACAATACTAAAAAATTAAATATTCAAAAGAAACTTTTTAACATGCAGCTGTTTCTTTTCAATCTTTTCTGTTGAGTAATTCCCCTCCCCAATTTGCAGTACGTTAAATCCCATTAATAAACCATAAGTATAATGTTAACTTGGAGTTCTTGTCTCCTGTAAAATGCTTGAAAATTAGAAAAGAAACTACCACAAAATAAAGTAAAAACTTTTCAGATGGCAGAATATGGAAATATGCCAAGTTCTGTGCCAAGTTCCCAATAGACAGATCCTTTGGGAATATTTCTGGTATACTACTCCACCTTCAAAATGTAACTAAAAGATTGTCAGAATTCATCTTTGATTATATTCTGGAATGCAATGTTTTAAACAAGGGTATGATATTTACACATATTTTCTTTTAGCTGATATTTTCTTTCTGGCTGTTGCAGGAGACTATTGGAACTGCACATCACAGGAAGAAATATATCAGAAAGTAAATTAAGTATCATGGAGCAGAAATAAATTGCCTGCTTAGAAGGAGGACTAATATGTTATTAATAGCCTATCTGATCAATAAACTATACATATACAGCTTTCCTAATCTGATACTTGGACAGCTCAGACAATTTCTCTGTATTCCTCTATTTCTGTTTTTGTTCAGAATACATGGATAAATAGCAACCAGACGTCAGTTTCAGATTTACAGTCACTGGCATACAGCAAGCAAACTGCAACTGTAATATTGTGTGAGCTGTGTATTAGGGCTGAGCTGCCAACTCTCTATGACATCATGTAGTATATGCTTAATAATGTGCAGTCTGTGTCCCTCAGACTGAAATGGCACACTATGTATGATTTGCTACACAACCAGTTGATAAAATAAAATTACTTTTTCTCTCTCTTTCCTAGTTATCACTTCTTGGTGGCTAACACAACACCCATCTACAAGAAGGGCCAGAAGGAGGACTACAGGCCTGTCAGCCTGACCTTGGTACCAGGGAAGATCATGGAGAGGGTCATTTTGAGTGAGCTCTCATGGCAAGTGTAGGGCAGCCAAGGGTTCAGGACCAGCCAGCATGAGTTTATGAAAGGGAGGTCTTGCTTAACAAATCTGATCTCTTTCTATGACCATGTGACCTGCCTTCCAGATAGTAGAAAAGCTGTAGACATTGTCTACTTCGACTTTGGTAAGGCCTTTTACACCATTTCCCACAGCATCCTCCTGGAGAAGCTGGTGAATCATGGCATAGGCAGGTGTACTCTTCACTGGGTAAAAAACTGACAGGGTGAACATGCCCAGAGAGCTGTGATTAATGGAGTGAAATTCAGTTGGTGGCTGTTCACCAGTGGTGTATCTCAGGGCTCAGTTTTGGGGCAAGTCTTGTTTAATATCTTTACCAATGATCTGGATGTGGGGATTGAGTGCATGCTCGGTAAATTGGCGCATGACACCAAACTGGGTGGGAGTGTTGATCTGCTTAAGGGTAGGAAGGCTCTACAAAGGGACCTGGACAGACTGGTTAAATGGCAGAGGCCAATGGGGTGAGGTTCAATAAGGCCAAGTGCCAGATCCTGCATTTTGGTCACAACAACCCAATACAGTACTACAGGCTTGGGGAAGAGTGGCTGGAGAGCTACCTGGCAAAAAAGGACCTGGGGGTGTTGGTCAACTGTTGGTTTAACATGAGTCAGCAGCATATCCAGGTGGCCAAGAAGGTCAACAGCATCCTGACCTGTATCAGGAAAAGCATGATGAGTAGGACTTGGGAGGTGACCATCCCCCTGTACTTGGCACTGGTGAGGCGCCATTTTGAGTATTGTGTCCAGTTCTGGGCCCCTCACTACAAGAAGGACACTGAAGCATTGGAGTGTGTCCAGAGGAGAGCTACCAAGCTGGTTAGGGGTCTAAAGAGCAAGTCATATGAGGAGAAGCTGAGGGAACTGGGCATGTTTAGTTCGGAGGAGGCTGAGGAGAGATCTCATTGCCCTCTGCAACTACTTGATGGGAAATTCTAGAGAGGTGGGCGTTAGCCTCTTCTCCCAAGTGAATAATGACAGCACCAGAGGAAATGGTCTGAAGTTGTAACAGCGGAGTTTCAGATTAGATATGAGGAAAAATTACTTTACTGAAAGAGTGGTCAGGCACTGGAACGGCCTGCCCAGGGAGGTGGTCAGATCACCATCCATGAAGGTATTCTAGAAATGTGTAGATGTGCATGTCAGGGCATGCTCTAGTGGCTGAGACTGTAGGTGTTCTTTTTGGTTTTTTGTGTTGTGAGGGTAGGACTCAATGACCTCAGATTCTGTGATTCTGTGATGCTATTAATTGCATATAGCTTATATAACACAGGTAGAAAGTAAGGACACATTCAAATTCTTTCAGTTTCCTAATTCAGTAATCAACAAAGCAATGAAAGAATGGGAAAAAATCTTTATATTTCTTGTCTTTATTTCCTTTTTATTCTTCAGAGCATTATGTCCAATGTGCAAGCTTCTTAGCTTCTTAGTCTATTCATGTGTTCCTGTACTGTTCATTATTCTTAAAAATTCACCTATTACTGTTCTAAAGGAGAACACTTTGCAGATGAAATGTTATCATCACAGCATGAGAGTCTCTGTGCCAATTCAGAATATTAATAAATTTGTTAATTGGTTACCAAGGTGATCCACTGGAATCTGTTTTGCAATCTTTGGTAGAATAATATGCTGAATCTAAAGCACTTCAGTATGAACTTGATATTACTGTCACATGTATGAGAATGTGGTTTGCAAGTAGCTTGTTTGCTTGTCACGTATTCTCTGACGAATACTTCTGCTACAAACCATTGTAACGCTTCACGTCTAGTATAAGCACAGGTGTAACCTGATCCTGCACAACTGCAAGTTGTTCAGCAGGCTGAAGCAAACCCAACTAGGTATACTAGTTAAAACTGTAGAAGAATGTTATAGCTCTTTTCCAGTTTAAATCAAGTTGTTTCACAAAGATTAAATTCATCTAAACATTATCTTTTCTTTTATCAAATGTTTTTAAATGTATGAATGATAAAGTTCTGACTTCTAGGAAAGTGTATTTCTAACGGAAATAAATTCAGGGAGGAAAAGAAAGCCCCTTACAAGGGAAGAAGTAGTAAAAATTTCCGATAACCATTTGTCACAATGAAGTAGTGCATTATTCTAAATATTCCCAAATGGTTTCTGAAATTAATTTGTTTCTACTGACTGATGGTGACTGAAAAATAATGTATATGACATATCTTCACATTTTTATTTTAGAAAAGACAAAATATTTTTATATCAAAGTGCATTGTGTTGGAAATTATAATAATGTAGATAATTTTCCTGTATCTAGATAACATTTCCACTGAGGAAATATTCCCAGCCTTTTCCAGGAAATTTTCTTTGATTTTTTTTTTTCCCAAATTTTAAAAACTTCACTGGAATGAAAAAGCAATCCATCTTGGTTTCATGTAGCAAAAAGATTTACTCTATGAAACATGTCCTTTCTGCAATATGTCTCACAAACATAATATTTGAACAATTAATTCAGTTTAAAAAACTTAGGAATCACAGACTTGCCACTGCCTGTGGGAAGAAGAAATAGTTTTCCTCTTACTTCACTTATATATCCAAAATCTGTATATTCTATGAAAAGAAAACAAAAAGTTTGGGTTTTTATTATAGCCTCTTTTTTTCTAGATAAACTGTACATCCAAATAATACCATCTCTAACCTCTGAGTGTCATAAGCCTACAGTTGTCCAAACCACATATCTGGTAAAACACTGGGAAATATAAAAATCGCAATCTAATGTAGTAAGTACAGAGATATGAATTCCAGCTACAATTTGATGCAATGGAAAGTATTGAATCCTTTCCTGTCCTTGGAGGGGCTACTATTTTAGAGTATTAACTATTTCAATTAATAATACAGAATCTGAGGATTAGAATTAATGGAATGGGCATAAAATATATGATAGCAAAACACACTGCGGCATAGAAAATATGGATTTTTAATAAGATATTGCTTTTTATTCTCTTAGACCTTAGTCTGAAACCTCATTTGACCTTATGGGATTGAATCAGCCCCTTGTTCAGATATCATCTTTTAATTTTACTCCCCGAGGTGTCCTAAATTCTAACATTGTGTCTTGCTTTCTGCAGCTGTATCACACTCATTCAGCTCTGAATTGCAAACAATTATTTGTTTCATCTGGAAGATTTGTGGATTTTATTTTATGTATAGTTATTGAAATAATGAGGAGATAGATCTTTGGATACTTCAGTGTCTTTATCCCTTTTTTTTTTATATCATTTATCTTAGATCACTGCAGAAGTCATCTTACCTGCACTAATATTCATAGAAAATTTGTTTAGGATTGCACACAGTTTAGATGGCAAATTTTATACATACATGCAAAATTCTTTATACTATGTGTGGCATAGAACCTTAATTATTAAGACAGGAGACAGACAATATTCCCAAAGTCTTTCAGTGGCACTTCAGCACAGAGGCAATTAAATGAGTCAGCTGTGGCTCTTGCTATACTATTTACAGTTTGCTTCAGTCACACTTTTTCCTGTGATTGAAGGAAAAAACTTTAAAAAAACCTTTAAAAGTCTTCACACTGTTAGTAAATCCTAGATAAGCCCTGTATTTTTTCTTCCTCAGTCTACTGTACAAAGACCTGTAGTCTGAAAGACATTCAGAGTGCTATAAAATTCCGATGTCATGTTTACCTGTTGTTTTGACATGTCACTTTGATTTCATGAGAAATTTAGATCTCAGTAGGATCACCAGTTCCATCTAACTAGCAGTTACTTTTGTCAAAATATTCTAGAATAAAACCATGTGATTGGTGCAAACAATAATAACTAATAAGCACAAACATTAAAAACAAGTCCTAAAGATAATTATATACTTGATATACTGAATGTATGAGTGTACAACTTTTTTTGGATGGACTAAATAAGAGAAAAAAAATAAGCCTGGTGATGTTATATGTTATACAATAAATAGATACCTACTTTTTTCCTCAGACACATTTTTAGAAAAATTGTTTAAGCGGTAAGTTTTACCTAAAAATTCTTTTCATTGGTTTTATATTTAAAGCATCATGTTCATGCAGTATATATCCAGCTCACAGAGATGACAATATAAGACACACACACATATATATATAAAATAAGTATGGCAAATTTATTCAGTTTCACAAATTATTTGACATTGTCTCACTGTTTTACTTATTTACCCTGCTGAACTATGTTCTTTAAAACAAATTTTCCTGGGTTTTTTTTTCATTTGTTATTTGTTACAGTTCAAGAAGGATTTGTTTTTCCTCTAAATATAAAAGAAAAATGTGCTTTTCTGCATAGAGATGTGGACATGTTAGCATATGTCTAATATCAATGAAAGGCTAAAGAAACAAAAAGTGTCTTGCAAAGATATTAAAAGGACAGAAAAATTATTTAAACACAGAGTTACCATGAGGAATATTGTTGTGCTCTTTTATGTATACACAGTATTCTGTATTTTAAGTAATAGCCTGAAAAAGAAAACTTGAAAATCTGCTTGATATATACTCTTTAAATTCTCACTTTTTAGTAGTTGTGGATCTTTCTTTCTTTATTATTACTATTCATTAAGGTCCCTTAAGGACTGCAATGGCTGGAACTGTCATAAAAAGCCCTGGAATTTGTTTTGTCATAAAAAAACTGGAATTTGTTGTAGAGGTTGGAAATTAGAATTTTATTTCAGCAGTATTTTGATGAAATTGAAGAGCTTTCACACAAAATTAGCACTGCCAAATGCAGAAGGAAGTAACTTTTTTTTTAACAAAAAGCATGCATTTTAAGTATGTATTGCAATTACTAAATCACTAATAGTACATAATGTTTGATATTATGTCTCTTAAAGGCAATTTTGTGATGTTTAGCAGTGTAAAAGAGTCAGTGACCTCTTGAGGGGGTAATTTTTTTAAAAGTGCTATCTTATCCCTGTCAAAGTTACTGCCTTTGGCTTGTGCAGGATTGGCCTCTTTCAGCTAAATGAGGACCACATGGAGCCAAGTCAACAACTGTGAGGATGATTTGTATTACTAACAAGACCTTTTGCACCAATCCCGCTGGTAAGGCAACAAGGTGCCGACATTCAGAAAACATAGCAATAAGTGGCAAAGTAAAATTGTTTTAATTACATACATCTTGGAGGTGCTGTGGTTTGGTGTATTATAAATAAAGTAGATCATATTATTCCTCCTATATTCCTGCAGCATAGTAGAACTAATGTGTAAATTTCTAATAAAACCTTATTAAAAATAGTTGTGATCCTTTCACTCCTTCGTTTTGACCTCTTGTGACTGTTGGTGTTACAATTTCTGACCAGTTTATGTCTTCCTTCTAATTTTTTTTTTTGGTAGCATCCTCTTAATTGGTTCTTTGGTTCTATCTATTAGCAATTTGTCTTCATTTATTCAATGAAAAGAGTGTGATATTATATGTTGAATGTCTATACCCTAATTTATCACATCCTGAAATTAAATAAGCATAGAATGAGCATCTTGTGACAAAAGAAACAAAAATCCACTTCTCTTTTTCAGGCATAATTCACTTAAACTGGAGGCCATCATAGCTTGAAGTGATTTTCTGTGTTTCCATGGACACAATGGACAATGACTTTGACAATTGCTTAGATTCAGAAACTGCTTTCAGGAAATTTGCAAAGCTTTATTTTAGCACTCACCACAGTGGAACATGTTTTGCAGGCATTCCTGAGGGCATTGTTCTTTAGCTGAAGAGACTATACCACAAGAAGGCAGGGCCAGATTAGAGAAGGCCACTGCATTAAGTACACATTCCTGACAAAAGTACATAGCAGTCTCAAAACATGTCCATTAGAATTCAACAGGAGATTTCTTGCCCACTATCCCACTGACATTCAGCTTGAGTTGAAAGATATGACAGTTGTGAGAAAACAATTATCATATGATGAAAGAAATGTCAGTGGACTTTCAAATGCCTTTTTTCTGAAACAGAAATAAGATACGTGCAAGTAGTATAAAATTTATTTTCTTCTGCTTGAGCTCATGAGTAATGTTGTTGAAACTTGCTTTAAAATATCTTAAATATGTAACTATGTTACAGCAATATACAACAATATTACAAAATCATTGCTCTGCTGATTGGATTACTTATTACAGATGCTTTCCTAAGCCTGGATAAATGTAAATGTGTGTAAATGTTAAATGAAGGTTTCACTTGTAAAAATTTTGCTAATTACACATAAGGAAATAAATTACCATTCTAGTAATATGGCCACTCACAAGAACCTAATCAATCCTTACCCTATACTAAAGCTCCAGAAAAAAAAACCAAAACAAATAAGAAAAACCCACCTAAAAGCAAAATAAATAAACAAACCAACCAACCTCTAAAAAGGAGATTACTCAAAATATTGATGTTATCAGTAGGAAAATATGTTGAACAATTATAGATAGGAATCTAGGCCATCAATGAAAATGAAGGGGTGGCATAAACAGAACATATTTTAGCTATCTCTATTTTATCTATATATGCTTCAGTGACAAAATAGTCTTAGAGACAATTACATTTCCAGTGCCATTCAGCTGGCCTCCCATCCATTTTGTTCAACCAATACAATATATAATCCAAACTCAACAACAGGTTATAAAGGATGTCAACTGAGCCACGCTATTCCCTTACACAGAAACATAACCAGAAGGAACAAAGGTGTCTTCCAAATTTTTACTCATTGCTTGTTTGAAAGAATACCTAAACATGATTTACCTTCTGTTTAGGATGCTAAAATGAAGAAATGGAATAGTGGGAAAGCAGTGGAAGGAAATTGCCATCAAAATTATGAGAAACTCATTGATTTGTGTTTAGCGAACAGCTTGGTTCTTTCCAACTTCATGTTACATAACAAACACAAACTCAACAGATGGTGAATCAAAAAATCAAATAGATTATATTCAAACAAATGTAAAAACACATTGAACAGTCATATCAAGAACAGCCACAATCTTAACTTTGCCAAACTGAAATTAAATCAAAGAAGTAATCTCAAGATACACTGAGCATCTATGAGAGACAGAGGTAAAAAACTAGAATGAAATAAAAACAAGTTGCAAATGGAATTCAAACATCAATACTTCAAGTCTCAGACAAAGCTAGACAAAGAAGAGTGCTAGAAAAGAATATTAAGAAAAATAAAAAGTGGGGAGAGGCAAAAGGAGATCAAATACTGAAAAACAAATGTTCCTTGTGGTGTAAAAGTTCAGCATGAAAAGAGATATATGGTAATAGCTGGAAATGCGGAATAAACCTGAAATTTCTCATTGATTTCAAACGCTCAAAAGAAATCATACTACTCTAATAAACAATGTATATAAATCCTGAAGATGGATTTAGGACCATTAGATCTTATGTAGAACTTATTCTGAAGACCATGGTAGAAAAGGGCTTCAGATAAATTCTCAGTCAATAGCAGGACTAAATCTCAAAGGCAACTGCTAGACAACAGGTATTTGATAGATCTTTGGTTTGATAGATCAAGGTTTTTGACAGAGTAGACCCACATTTTGGAATACCTTCCTGTCACATGAGATCCTAACAGTTGTAAATATTCTCAGAACAAGAACATAGCTGAACATAAGACGACCATCAAATGTATCTGGTTTCTTTTTCTCTCATCACTGTTAACAGCCAGAGTATAAAGAACTGGGTAGAAATTCAAATGTTGTTCATGTTACGGAAACAACTGAGAAAACTAATATTTTTTTTTCATTTTAAAATATGGTAGAACAGTTCACTAATTTCAATAGAACTTTAATGATTCATGGAAACCTCATAAATGCAGTAATATCAAGGTGATTAAAAGTGCAGACTGTATTAACTTAGCTCAACTGTGGATGGACTTAAAGGTTCACAGCAAGGATTCTTGCTAACACTGAGACATTTCAGTTCAAACATGTTGAGACTGAGAGTTTAAAAGTGTTTTGTAGAAAAAAAAAGATCCCTTTGAAGCAATAGTTGAGATACACTTTGCCTACCTGGCTTAAGACATCTATAGAGAAAACATAGAGGGTTCCCATGGGCTGCCTTAAAAATGAACATTACTCTTGTCCACAGAATAATACCTAAAACAACCTCATATATCTTTACTGCAGACATCTAAAGTTAGGTTAGATGAATTTATAAAGTCCAGATTTTTAATAGTTTTTTTTTTCCACCAAAGGAAAGGTGTTCTCAACAAAACCTAGATATCAGATATAACTTCTGCAGCTGGTTTTCAGCAATCTAAACAAAAAGATTATGTAACTGGGTGCATACTTTGACTCATCTGTGACAGTGTCAAGTAAAAACCAAATGGTTTGGAGAAATTAACACAGGCACCAGCAAACAAGACAGGGGGAAAAAATATTTGTTTGAGAGTAAAGAGTAGATGGCATTAGTACCAGTAACTGTGTATAATACAGTTTAATGCAACTGAAGATACACTAGGAAGTGCACATTTATTGACCCATTATGGGGAGAGTTTTGCACATTGTCCTACTATAAGATAACCTGATTATATATAATAACACATATTATTATATTAAGTAAAAGATAGATGTAAAAATTATAATCTACATCAATCCACAGAATTTGGAGCTTTTTTACATCTTTCACATATTTAGTGCATGTTCCTTATTCTGAAAATAATAAATTGAAATTATCTATGTGAAATTTTCTCACTAAGGTTAAAGAGACACATAAAATCCCAACAAACTAGAAATCACCAGAAAATAAGTAAAAAAAAAAAATCAATCTAAAGGAGGATAATTTGTTCTAAAAATCAGCAAGACTTTTTCTCCATGTTTGGAATATTCACATTCCAATATTCACAAAGACTTTTCGATGCTTTTAAGACCCTGTGACATGAATGATATTGGTTTGATATTATTGGACACTGATTTTTAGGGACTGCCTGTTGAAGTTTATAAAAAATATTTGATCCACTACTTCAAATAATTTAACACGAACATGAAACCAATTGCATAATATTATCGATAACTCGGTTGTGGTTATTACTGGGACTTTTCCTTCTGTCACTAACTTAATATCATAGGAGTACTAATCCAAGAGCAGCATTGCACTGGAATCACAAACATATATTACTCCTATAATCATGTCAGAAGATGTTGTCTACATGTCCCTACTTTACTTTCTTTATAGAGTCCAGACTATGTAGTTAAACAAAATACAGAGCCAATCAAGAGATGCTACAAAGAATTATTTATTTTTTTTTTTTAATTCAGTACTGGTTATGGTGAAACAACAGTGCTTTTTAAATGCTATCCTGCAATAATTGTAGTCCATGAAACTTAGATACCTAATTAGTGAGACACTTTAAGTTACAATCTATCAGATTGCAGAGACAAACTGTTCACTCTGTTTGCAAAACACAGATAGTACAAGTAAGAAATGAATAAAATGACTCGGGCAAACCTGTTTTTACAACTTAGGCCCAGAAAATTGAAGAGCACATATTTTACTATAAACTTTTCTTCTATACCTTAAACTTAAACTCCTTTTTCTTCAATAATCTATCCTTTTTTTTTTTTCAAAGATCAAAAAACTTATTATCCCACCAAACCCATGCTGAGCTTTCCTCTTATCCTTTCCTGATTGTTGGTATTGTTGCAACCTGTTCACAGTAAATACATCAGATTATCTTTCACAGTTTGCTCAAGCTCTTCCACCTCCACAAAGCTGTCAAAGCACTATTTGAAAAACACACACGTATGCAAGCAGAAAAATACCAGTTTGGCAGAAAGTTTTCATTCTTCATTTATACATAGACTTGACACTCCACTTACAAACATCAGGCTCATCTTATAAACCAGATCTTTAAGATAGTTTCAAATAAATTGGTTTTTAATGTGTAGGCAATCTGTACTTTCCAGAAGATGAGCCAGAGTTGAAATGAAGGCAGCAGCTGAATAAGTCAATGTTTGTTAAAGTAAAGGCAGAAAATTTAACTGAGGCTTTTGCAAAAAAAATATCAGAGGGTTGTGGTTTTTTTCAGAGAAAAATAAGGATGAACTCATTAAACTTGTTGACTCCAGTTACAGGTGGCACAGAGTATCTCGATAAACTTGAAAATGGAAAGGACATGGCAGATTCCAAAGGACAGTAAGCATGAAGGGTAGGTCAATACGGAAGAAATTAGAATAAAAAGAGAAGAGAAATGACAAATTCATGCAAAATCTACATTTTTGTCATATATCAACCCAACTAATGCTTTCTTAATGCATGTCCTATAAGACATGAAAAAGGATTAGATTTCAGACTTTTTTTTTTTCAGTTCAGATCACAAAATGTAGATAGATAGTCTTTAAGATGACTAACTAAACTATGTCTGGGAAATCAGGTTTCACACTTCAGATCTTAATTCATGTTTAAATTTTAGGCTTGAAAATTTTCCAGTTGTTTCCTGGTTTATGCTACTATTCTTTATTTCTAGTTATAATGATTTTGCTTTAAAAACAATCCTGATTATGTCTACTGAGCTCAGTTATTGCTGAGCAGGCACTTAGGTTTTCATGGTTGGTTGTCTCAATCCCATAAGGAACCCCATTCCCTTTAACAAAATTCCCCTGCAGTTGCAACTGGCTATACCATTTCTGTCTCTAGCTGTGCATTTGGAAGAGTTACTGGGTTCACTGTAACAACAACTGCATTTCAATAGCTGATAAATTGATCCCTGTTCATACAATTTAAAAAACACAGATGGCATTTTATTAATAACTGTTCTCAAATATTTTGTTAATAATTCCATATATGTATAGAACACATAGAAGACATCATTTTATATTACCAGCACACAGGGCTGGTGCTTGGACCACTGTGCCATAACATTGTGCTGCATGTTTAACACTTCAATTGTTGTGCCTCCTATCTAATCGGCTAGATTTTAAAGGGCTCACACACAGTTACTACAAAAGAGAGTTTTATCTTCCAGCTGGCTTATCCTCCTAGTACTTATCCTCTAGCTAGCTCTTGCTCTTTTTTCAGTCTCTATTCCTTTGAAAGGTTTAGAGAAAACACTTCAAAGTGTTGTTTTTCAAAGATGTGGTACTTAAGATAAACTCTCCTCCAGTCTGCCCCTCTCCTCATATTTCCCATCTTATGAAGATTCACTCTCAGCTTTTTCTTCTCCAGTTTGCTGCTGTCACATCCATTGGCCAAGTCTTGCATTCAGTTCCCATGTGCAATCAAACTATATTATAAAAAAAAGAGATAGAAATGAAAAGGATACAATAATCTTTCATTTAGGAGCCTCCATTAAACACTTTCCCAGTTGTTCAGTTTTACTGGCCTGCCTGTGAATAAGCAGATTGAACAAGAGGATTCAGTATTAAAAATGCAGTGCTAGTGCACTTAACCCATACAATAACGGACAATTTATTTTTCAAAAGATCCATAAAATAGCTAAATATTCATTTCTAAAAGAGCTTCAGAAGGAACTAAAGGAAGACAAATATCAAGAAATCTTCTGGTTCTAGGAAATATCACTTATCTCTGTAGCTATCCCTGTCTGATCTGTAGTTTTCTATTTCTTGCATGTCTGACACAGATTGTCTTGCCGTTTCCCTAGACTAAAATGTTTTTGAGATAAATATGTACAGTTACAAAGCACAGAAGTAGAGTAAAAATAGTTCATTAATAGTCATGTAGTATAGCTTTATCAAAGCAAAAGATACATTATTGGAAGTCTCATATCAAGTGTACTCCATCAGTTCAGCTTAAGTGCCTTACAGTTTTACATTCAATACTATTTTCAGAGTTCATGTTTTTGTTTTATTTTTTAAAATCCCAACTACAACAGAAATAACCTTCCTCACAAGCAGTTACCAAGCATTCTAGCCATCAAATGATGCAATGACAAAAAATTGTTCTTCACCCTTGGTCTTTTTCTAACCAGTTTTTTTTCTTTTTTTTTCTAACCAGTTCAAGTGCGTTGCCACCTAGATTATATTTGTTGCAGGATTTGTGTCAGCCAAGGTAGATGATTGAGACTGATAAGCTACTCTGAAAAATGCCTGAGTAGGTGTGTTGGCTTCTGTAATGACTTAGTGTTATGCAAAACAAATAGGTCGTGTTGCCCCTAGCCTGCTCCTTAGATGCACTCAAAACTGACACCATGTAATCATTGCCACCTGCTCATTCACTGGCAAGATAGAACAAGATGATGTATTCTGGCAAATGGATATCCAGCAGCCCTATCACTGACGCAGTAACATAGGCAAAAGAGAACAAATGCAAGAGAAAGCATCCCAGAGGGGAGGTTCCCTGCAGCTGCCAGCACTCCCAGCCAGTCATTCCACCCCACATCCCCTCTCTATTCCATCTACAGACTTATGATACTGAGTATATCTGGTTGGCTTTGTGTACACTTATAGATGGTATATTTGAAAGCTGGGCTAGCCTTAGAATGGTAGCTCTGGAAAGTGTTGATTTCCACTGCTCACTGGCTAGCATGCCAGTCACACTTCTGAAAAATGTAATATCTTGACTTAATAAAGGCATGAGATACTTAAAGAGGTATTTGCAACAAGGACAAGAAAATCACTTCCATTTTAATAGAATTTGCAACCTATTATTGTTTATGTTGCTTATTCTTGCATATACTTACTCTTGCCAGAATAAATGGGAAAAACACGGCAGAAGTAAACCCTATCATAGACAAGATTCTAAGAAAGAAGTGTCAGCTTTTTAAAATGTCATTCCTTCTGAGATTTGTTTTCCTTTAAGGAACTACATTATGATCTAAATAAATTGATGTAGTTGTGGCTCTGATTCAGAAAAGCACTTCAGCACATAGTTAACTTAAGCATGAACTTGGCATGCATACTCCTGAGTGCTGGCTTGTGATGCTATTGCTGTAACTGAAGATAGAAACATGACACCTTTTATTCAGCACACAGCAAAGCTAAAAATTTCATATGATAGCCCAACAAAATATATCACATTTTGGCAAATATATTCTCAACATCATAATTTCTGCTGGGCAACTGAGTTCATAACACAGTTTTCCCCAGCCTTTTTTTGACCTATCTTGAAATAGTTGTGTTGCATTGATGAGTACTAATTAGTTTTATCAAATGAACACTAGCTATTACAGGTGTCCTTGGAGGAAAAAAAAATAATAAAATCCATTCATTTAATGAAATAACACAATCTAAACTTAAACTACCACCTTTACCCAAGACTGAAAAAATTTTTGAGAAGGAAATTGACCAAAAGAGTTATAATACAGCTAGGATAGATAATTGTGTGAAAGACTGAAATTGTAATCGTACATGAGCTCTAAAACATCTAGACCTCCTGTCCTGTTAAGCAACTAGTAAATAAATATTTATTTAAATTCCAGAAGACTTACAATACTTTTATAAAAAATAAAATAAAATAAAATAAAAATCCCCACAACATCTCAAATTAGATCCCTTTTACTATCTCCCACCTTTGATCTTACATATCCAGCTTCATCGTTAATCACTTCAGGTAAAAAAACAACAGCAACAACAACAACAACAACAACAACAACAACAACAACAAAAACCAAAAACAACAAAAAAAAAACACCTAAACCCCACCAAACTTTTTATTACCCCCATAATTAAGACACTGTTATCTGAAAGAACAGACTGTCTTTCCCTTCTTTCCACTGCCAATTTTCAGTCCTGAAAGAAGTGTTATACAGAGAAGGAACTGGAGAAAGCTCAAGAATTTGCCCTCCTTCTTTCTTCTCCTTTACGAATTAAGTAATTTTTTCTTACATCAAAAAAGCAGATGGTTTTGGAGGAAGACAAAGCAGTGAGTTCTTTTCCCTAACTGAAGTGAAAATGAGCTCAGTCTTGCTTCACATGCTTTTAGGAATCTTGGGGGAAGGAAGGACTTCTAACTGCAGAACCAACAAACTAAACATCTGTAAATTCTTCTTTGCAGGCCTTATTAATTTTTATGTGCATTCCTCATGTCCTGTAAATTTGAACAGGCAACAGTGAACAAACTAGGATTCCTTAATGGGGCAGGACTCTGTAGAAAATGCAAAAGAGGAAAAAATTAACAAGCAGAGGTGTAATGTAGTAGAGACTTTGAAGGCACAGTTAATGTTCATAAAGGAAATAATGCAAAAAAAAATTATAAAAAATAATTAGAAACAAGTGTCCAAAGTCTATGTGACTGCTTGTGGCTGAATTATTTAAACTTCTTCTCAGTGACAGCTTTCTTTCTTTTTTACAGAATATTGTTTTCCCAACATGACTTTTAAACTTTTGAATTTTGACAGCATTATGAGGTAAAGGTCTTCTCTGACTTATTAACTTCCTACGTTCTACCTAAGTTTAAAGTTCTGAAAGTTTAAGAATTCTTGTGGCAGCAAAGTTCTAATAACAGCACGATGATTTATGGACAAAACTATTGAATAACTTCACATTCAAGTATGTGTTTGGATTAGAAAGAATCCTCATAAATAATGTTGAAGAACAGTGAGAGTCCATAAATAAAAAACATAGAGCCCAAGGACATAAATACCATGTAATGCTTTGTACGTGAAGTTGCACAAGAAACAATATTATTTCAGCAGAATTCTAGATCAGAATCTGATTTTAACTGCAATGATTTAATTCTATTTAATCCCATTACTTTTTTAAACTACAATAAATTTCCAGGTTTTTTTTTTTTTTGCACGAGAAATAAATTTGACTCAGATGATGTGTGGTATTGTATCACTTCCTGTTCCTGTGCCCAAAATAGAAATGATTGTAACTAATGTACCATGAATACTGTAACTGCTTGCTGTAAAGGTTTGACTGGGCCTGTCATCTGTCACTTCTTTACCCTTTATATGAGACAATCAATAAAACTTGTCATGTTGTTCCTTTTTATGGCTCATTGAGCTCTTATCAAATACGCAGTGAACTATTGATTAATAGACAAACAGGGGAGTATCAGCTTTTACTCACCTTGAAACACTGTTTCTGTGAACAGTAAGAATTCAAAATACAACTTTGCAAAGCTTTAGTTCTAGGTTGTGAATCATACATGGAATTTCAGATGTTTCCCAGCATCATCAGTTCATCAGTTATTCATCTCAGAGTGTTCTGGTCCATGAAATCTGCAATTAAAATCAAATGCTAAACTGAATTCTAGTCCTTTTATATGGTAAGTCAGGATTTTTCATTTCACTTAGATCAGTGCAGAAATACAGCTGGGATCCATCAAAGCATAAATTTTATTTGGCTACAAAGATTACATGTGGCCAATTAAGTGATAAAATGTTTTTTTTCTTGTATCTGGTTGCAAATGAAGCAGAGTTACTTTGGTCTGCCTTGAGCCAAAGCAGACTGGAATTCTTATTCCCAACCATAATTTTCTTTTACTGCTTGTCCTTTTCTCCCCTCAACTCTTCCAGACCCCTACAGTCTTTGTTAACCTCCATATTTATGTTCCCATTTTCTTTGTGAGACTTCAGTATTTTCACTCTAGCTGCTACTGAAGATAAATTCCATCAGTTGTTGGACCGGTTGCCTATTTATATGTGTAGGACCAGGAGAGGCTGTTGTTCTTCCCAGAACTTACAAAAACCTCAGGCTTTAGTTTTTGTACCATTGCTTTTTCAGTGTACCATTTTTAACATATCTTTCTGTTGGAATGAGTAGTTAATAAGCCCATTTTTGTTCTGCATACGTGTGTATGATTGTACAAGAGCTTTAAAGTCTTTTCATTGTTGTTCATTTGGTTGGGTTTTTTTAACTCCTTTGGTGTTGTGTGACATCATCATAAGGTTTTATCTCCCTAATTTTTCTCTACCTTTTTATTGGAAAAAAAAAGATGTTTTTATGCAATTAGCTTGCTTCACCATTCTTTTTCAGTAAAGCTGCAGTATAGAGACACCTGCTGGGAAATAAATGAACAAGAACAAATGTGAATATCCATTATAATAATTGCAGAATAGCAATAATAAAATTATTCTTTTTTTTACAGTCTTCAAGATGGGAGGCATTGGCTAACCTTATTTTTATTTCGTATTTTTCATTTCTGTAGAAACCCTATTAACTTGATCCATAAATATTCTAGAAAAGGATTTTCAATTTGAATCTGACTGATTATAATAGAACTTAATTTTTCCATGGGATTTCAGATCTTTCTACCTATTTTGCCTTTTCAGTATCAGAGAGATTCCTCTTGATTGGACACAGGACTAAGTGGTTCCTTGTGTCAAATTCTTTGCATTAATGTTAGAAGCTTAGGTATTTAAAAAAATCAATTGTTAGTTCTAATAATTCTATATGGAAGAAAAAAAATATGACAAGAATATGACAAGATAGAAGCTCTGTCCGATATGTTCACACAAATGTATAGTTGATGTTCATGCTTCATTTCAATCTTATATTGAAACTTTCATTTCATATTAGATCATTATCCCCTTATTAGTCATATTATTCAATAAATTCTTCATTAGTCAGAAAAGCTAGGATAATATATTTGGCTAATAACTACCTTATAATGATTTTGTTTATAAAATTTATATAATATGTTGAATATCTTATTTATTTAGGCATCTAATGGTAAACAGTAGTTTTTTTGTTGTTTACTCTTTTCTGTAGTTTCTGTCATAATTCACAAGAAAATAGCTTCCTACTCTGCTTCAGAAGTCTCCTGAGAATAGGTAGTGTAGCACATTCTCCAAAACATTTGCAATGATATCTCCATGTACTTATGAGTTAATACATTCCTGGAAAAAAATAATTCTAGCAGTTAATATTTTATGAACAGTTTTCTGAAAAAAATAAATTTTATAAACAAGTTAATATAAAAACTACTTTTTTTTTTTTTTTTAATTTTGCCACCAGTGGGAACAAATAACATTTTCCAAACGATCACACTCTGAAATAAATTCACAAAAGTACTTTTATGCTGCGATGTTTTGTATCACAGCTCCTGGCTTGAGGCATCTTGCTGCTGGTGGAAATGACAGCACTGACAGCATTTTCTTAGGAATGACAGCTGAGGGAGATTCGTCATTTATTTGAAGAAATTAAATCATGTTCCATCCTACCTCTTAGCTAAAAATGCTGATCCCCAGACTGCAGGACACTCTAGTACTCTGGCTTCATGAATCCTCTGCTTTCTAATGAGCCAAAGCTGAGATGGGAAGGATAGTGCAAGAGCCTGCCATTAATGCTTGCTATCATGGATATTGTGGAATGGGAAGGTCCAGTTCAGTCTCTTCTCCAGTTAGTGTGCTAAGTTTAGATATGTGGGAATTCATTATGATGTGTGGAGCAACTTCACCAGGTAAGAATATTTTGGTAACTTGACAGAACAACACTTTTATGTGTTGGCAATATGGCACAGTATGAGTATTAATAAAAGGAAATTTTCAAGTGCAAATAAATAAAGCAAATTCTCATGACAGCTATATGAATTATCAGTTTTTTAAATGAAGAATACAGTAATCAAGGAAATAAATACTTCCCTAGTTCTTAGATTCCCTCATGAAACCCAACTCAGTACTTTTTGCTATGTACTAGCCATAGAGTTCCTGAAACTACTTCCCAAGTGTTTCACTATGTCACTTTAATGGAGGAGTTAGAGATTTTTTAAGCCATTTAATTTTATCCTTTGCAATTTCCTTCTAAATTTACATCTTATTCTGCCCTGATGTTTCTTTTTGTTGATAAATTTCTTTATTTTTTCTGTCAGTGGATCTTCTGAGTTCATTAATTCTTGATATCTAATAAATACCTAGGAAAAGGGTGATGTTAATTGTTATTCCCCCAACAATCTCTGTGGTACTTCAGACAGGACTAGAACAAGGAAATCATTTTTGCCCACCTACCTTTGGGGTTGATTTTCATCCATAATATTCAGTCTGCATGTATCAATTATACAAGTTAGTTGTTCTGCTTTATCTATTTTTCATTTAATTGTTATACTTTACCAACTTTATTTTCTTTTTCTTTTTGTGGGGCAGGGAGAGGAATATTTTTGCCTGCTGTTTAATTCAATTGCATGATAATCCAGTATTTTTCTATGCTGTACATCTTTACTATCAATCTAACTACTATGAATTCACGTATAACTTTTTTCCCAGGTTGTGTTGACAGCTACAATGTTACATGTATCTTAGTGATGTCCTAAGTAGAAGCTTGAATTCAAAATATATTTTCTTGTCAATTGTACTTCAGTGTCTAGTTTTAATAGACTCCCCAGACAATGTCACTTTCTTGTTTCAGTAATATAAGCTAAAACCTTAGACAGCAAGAAAAGAACAGCACCAACCAACCTTCCTAAAGGCTTTGAATTTGTACTTTTTTTCTAATAATCTGAAATAAGAAGATTCATGAGAAATTTGTCTTCCCTGATAATCTACTGTGTTCATTCTAAGAGGAGACATAGATTTTACATGCAAATGGAAAAATAAAGATTTTATATACATATATCTAAACATGTCTATATATGCAGAAATATATATGTGCATAGACACACACACATATAAACATATATACATATATATATAGTAGAATCATAGAATCACAGAATGGTTTACATTGGAAGGGACCTTAAAGACCACTTCATTCCAGTCCCCCTGTGATTGACAGGGACACCTCCAACTAGACCTAGTTGCTCAAAACCCAATCCAGCCTGGTCTTGAGCATTTCCAGAGATGAAGTATCTGGGAAACCTGTTCCAGTGACTCACCAGCCTCACAGTGAAAAAGTTCTTCCTAATATGCAATATAAATGCCCCGTTTTTCAGTTAAAAACCATTACTTCTTGTCTATCACTACGCTCCCTGATAAAGGGTCCCTCCCCATCTTTTCTGTAAGCCTCCTTTATGTATTGAAAAGCTGCAATAAGGTCTCCCCAGAGTGTACTCTTCTCCAGGCTGAACAATGCCGACTCTCTCAGCCTGACTCCTCTAATCATCTTTGTGGCTCCAACAGGTCTGTGTCCTTCTTGTACTGAAGACTCCAGAGCTAGATGAAGTTCTCCAGGTAGGGTCTCATAAGAGCAGTGTAAAAGTGGAGAATCACCTCCCTTGACCTACTGGTCACACTTCTTTTGATGTAGCCCAGGATAAGGTTGGTCTTCTGGCTGCAAGCCTCTCATGGTGAGCTTCGTCAGCCAGCACCCCAAAGTCCTTCTCTTTGGGGCTGCTCTAAATCCATTGTTTGCCCAACCTGTATTTGTTCTTGGGATTGCTGCAACCCATAGGCAGGTCCCTCCACTTCTTCTTGTTGATCTTCATGAGGTTCACATATGCCCACCTCTCAAGCCTGTCCAGGTTCATCTAGATAGCATCCCTTTCCTCCAGCGTGTTGACTGAACCACACAGCTTGGTGACATTGGTGAATTTGCTGAGGGTGCACTCAATCCCACTCTCCACACAGCTGACAAACCCATGAGGAATGTCACTCATTATTGGTTTCGACTTGGACATCAAGCTATTGATTGCAACACTTTGAGTGCAGCTACCTAGCTAGTTTCTTATCCACTGAGTGGTCTATCCATCAAATCCTTGTCTCTCCAATTTAGAGACCACAATGCTGTGCAGAAAAGTGTCAAACAATTTGCAGAGGTCCAGGCAGATGACATCAGTTTCTCTCCCTTTGTCCACCACCATATGTAAACTATTACTATGTGCAATAGTTATATACTGCTATGCAATAAACAAGCTCTTTGAGCAGTGAGTCACTGAGACAATCTATTCTGTTCTTTAAATTTTACATGTACATACTTCTACTTCAAGATATTTCTACATGTTTCTTATGACCAGCAACTTCAGTGTACAGTATTCAAAAATAATATATTTTTCTATTAACATTCTTACAATAATGATTATTTTTGGGGGTAGGTTACGGCATGACTAACCTCTATTGTAGAGGGCTTATTAGCATAACTTTCTTCACTGAAGTTTCTTATTTTTTCAAAAGTATATATTAATATATACTCACAGATCACTCATAAATTTAATATTTTCAAATAATTCTCTATAAAAAGGAAGCTCCATATATATCAGTGTCATTACTTTAGTGGTTTAAATTGAAGAAATAGCTCTAAAAGGAGTCTTCTCCATCTTAAAACCTATAAAACCCAAGTATATCTCAGCTTAATGCAAACTGACATTTTTAAGTTAACTAGTTAACTTTAGTCAGGAGTAATATGAGCATTACCAAACAGTTAAAAGTTTACCACTATTCCATGTTGTATATCAAACATAACTCATGAATGTATGGCATAAATGCTAAAAATTATTCAACATAAAGCAAAAGGCAATAGCTAACTTGATAGTAGATGAAAATTGAGACACAAGATTTCTTATTAACTTCTTTTGAAGCATGTTATTAAGAAAATTAATATTGACAACAGACTCACCTAAGGGACTAAAGCAATCCACTTTTTGGATCAGCACTAGATGATTTACCACTACAGAAGAATACAAGCTAGTTCATGTGTTACCAACTTTTTTAAAACAGCTGCTGTGGTGAAACCTAAATATTAATATACTTAATATCTAATTTTATTTAATAGCAACAACTCTGCAGAAAGACCTGCTGAACTCTGAAATGTATGCATCTTGCTTCATAAAAAACACCTTGAATTCACCTTTTGTTTATGAGTTCAGGATATTTTTATTCTTTTCCGTATCTAAAGCTACTTCAGAAAGCCTGGATAGCTACCACTTTAGCATTAATATAATTTCTCAGCTCCTTTTCTATCTCTTGTAACCTGTCATTTTTGTTCTCCTCAAATAAACTTCACCATACATGTAAAACAAAATATGAAATCAAGACAGTTCTGTGAAAGTGCTTCTTGTGCTGGTGTACTCAAGGAGAACACAAAAACCACTCCCTGAACAACAGTAGCTAACTAATTGTTTCAAAAGTTAGTTTAAATCTATCCTTGCTTCTCTTAACTAGCTTAAAAGTTAAGCTCCCTATTTTATGTTTTCTGACAGTCCTTTGGAGTTGAACTGATCTTGTCACATCTTCTTGCCACAATAGTTAATAATATCTTAGAGCTGCCAGGGCAACAGTTAACCCTGATACGAGGAACAGTTCTAACAGGAACACTTCTTTAGTTCCAGCACAACATTTCAAGCCTACCCTGAAGACTGTCACCTGAAATGAGTTTCATAGTGTTGATTACATGCACCCAAAAAACCCTGGACATTATTCCTCTGGATTCAGCTTCTCTGATGGTCGGTGTTAAGGAGTAATACAAATAATAGTAGAATAGATCTTGGAGCAGGTGGTCTTGCAACATGAAGAATGTATTTGTATCAGTGAGGATATTTCTTAAGCTTGGGTTACGATGTTCTCACAGGTTTTTCTTACAGATGTATGCAATGTTCTAGCAATCTCCTAAATCAAATAGCTCCTGAACTACATTTGTGTAACCACAACATTAAGTGAAATTCCTGTCCTTCTTGATAGCTATGTACATAGTGGAATTGTATTCTCAAAAGGCAGTAGAGAACCAAAGTCCACATGAGAGATGTAAGTCTCAATAGCCATTTGAGACTCAAACAAAAGTTTTCACTAAACTATACTTTTGTTCTCAGTTAAGATTAAAGCGTCTGTATTATTTGGAAATAGATTGCTTGTCCACTACAAAAGCAAGAAAGGGAAGTTACTTCCTATGAATATTATTATACCTCTTGAAGAAGGTAAAAAATGTATTTGTCTCCAGCAACAGCTATAGGGATTTGAAGTGTCTCCTTGTTGCACTATGCATTAAATAAAACCCAGTTTTAAATATAATGGCTAGTTGATTTAGGGTTAAAATACCTAGAATTCCTAAAATCCATGTGGCTTTGTAGAAAAAAATATTTGATACAGATTTTTCTATATTCATCATGGTCTTTGTTGAATGATTTAAATGGTGTTTTGTACAGCTAAAGGCATCCTTACATATTATAGTTTTCTTCTTTTCTTCACTACTGTCTTTAAAACCTCTCAGTACAGATATTTTTGTGACTTATAGGTGGAAGAAAGATTTTAAACCATTGGAGAGTCTCACATATTATGGGAAGTTTTGTGCTGATGAGCTAATTACTAAAGTGTAACTTTTTAAAATACTAACATATTGTTATTGAATATTGTAATATGTTATATTAATATAATTCTTTAAAAATGCTAATCAAATGGATTTTTTAAATTATTTTTAATTTAACAGCCAAAAGCTGAAAGAAATTGTAACCAACCTTACTAAATGTTGGACATTCTTTTCAGATTAATTAAGTTTACAGGTTTTATAAACTATCCAAAAAACTAAATATGTTTTATTTATATCACAGCCCTGTGAGAATTCTTTCCAAAAAAATGAGTGGGAGTGGGGGGTGTGCACATGTGTGTAATGTCTATACATACATCAGTCCTTTGATGACAGAAGGACAAAATGAATGCTACTAGACTGTAAAAAGAGCACAAAGTATAATATTCTCAACTTTTTCAGGAGAGTGATAGTGAAATAACATGTTTATTTTGATCCTGTAAACAACCACATGACATTTTCATAGAGGTAATATGGGTTTCCTGGTGTGAATAAAGTGACACATCTACATATGGGTTTCTATGGTTTTATGTACTTAACTGCAGAAGCTGAATCAATTTCACATCTTACTTTAGTTTGACTGTTTTATTTATTAGCAGAATGGATTTGATACTTATTAATCTAAAATATGATAAAAATAGAATATTTGTTGTTCCTATGTCACTGAATTGTGAGTAATTCTTACTTTGAAGTAAAAAGAATCAAGACATTAAGTTTTCAGCACAAAAAACAGCAGGACGTGAAGGTCAGGAGAGATTAAATGAAGTAAACACTTATTTTATCTTTCCAGTTCTTGCAGAAACTGATGCTGCACTGCAGAATTTTAACCATGACTTAACACCTGTCCTGGATCATGCTGGTAGAGTTGACTAGATTTACTGTAAGTGTAAATACGCATATGTGTGTCTTTAAATTCTTCCTTTAAAATAGTTTTTCAGCATCTTGGCCATTTATTTCTGCAATGTTTTCCATCTCTACTAAGTTTAGCAGCCCAAAACAAACTTACTGACACAAAGCAACCTTCTTTCCCAGTCTAGCATCTTGAACAATAATAACCTATGCTTTTGTGTTTGATTGGCCTTATGATAATTATAACACATTACCACATATGCATATAGTATCTATAAAATATGTAAAAATATGTAACATAAATGCTTTGCACATATCTCTGATCTCTAGGAAAGAGCTTCTCAGACGACGGGAAAGAACCAATACTTTTTATTCTTATTAACAGTTCCTTGTTCTGTTTTAATATCCCTATTAGGAAGGCCGGAGACTCAAAGCAGGATATAAGAAAATTTTGTGACTTGGATCATATGACTTGGAATAATTTTCTTGCAATTATTTCTTGCAATTTTCTTACAAGAAAATTGCAAGCTAAAGACAAATATTGACATGGGGTTTTGTTTTGTTTTTACCTGAAGGAAGAAAGCTTCAATTTAGAGTGTCTGCCCAACAAAGTGCAGTTCAAGAAAAGTACATGCTTTAAAAAGCAGAAGTAGGCACTTGGATACTTTATGGTTTTTGGTTTTGTTTTTGCTTTTTGACAGCAGCTATTATCAGGATCAAACCTTCAATGACTGTTTTTAAGCCAGATATATCATATGCTATCTTAAAACATTTATGAATATATATTGGCCTATATATTCTGCAGTTGGTTTTATAAGAGTATGCAGTATAACTCAGTAAGGAATTATGAAACAAATATTCATTCTGACTTAAGAGTGTCATTCATCAGAGTCAGGTTATCTTACTGAAATGTATCCCTCTGGGCTTTCCAATTCATGGGGAAAAATGCAAACAAATTAAAATCTAACTTTTTGATACATTTCACAGAATCAAGTAAGAGGGGACTGGAAGAGATTTTGAGAAATATTTGTTTGCATTTAGTGTTATTTTCTATTAAAACATAACTATTGGACACATTTGAAATGATATAGTTCAGTGTTTCAAAATAGAAATTGAGCTTGAATTGAGTTGTAGAAAAAATTTCTTTTTCTGACAGGTTTTATTAAACAGGTTTGTCTATACCAAAACAATGTTTACACTGCAATTCCAGTTGGGACTGTAGGACATGTTGACATACTTAGTTAGCAATCCTAGCTCAGGCAATGATGCCCCTAGCTGCAGATTTACTTAGATATATATTCCAACTCAGTTTACAAGTAGAATATATATCTTGGAGTCACATCTACTCATTTCAACCTAGAGAGAGCTGCTAGTCAAGCAATATATGTGTGTTTGTGTGTTTTCTTAAAAATTATAGAGATACATAATTATCAAGTATATATTCCTTTATAAAATATATAACAAAATATAACCGTGTTTATTATATTAGTATAAAATACATATTAATAGCCATTAAAATTCAAGACTAAACAAAGTTAAGAGAATAGCTACATGCTCTCAATAATAAATATCTGTGACGTTATAGAACAGATATATTGTCACCCTCACACTAGTTATGTTACACTAGAGCTGGCTGTCTTCACCAGTGAAAGATTTTTTGTCATTATTTCTGCATACTAATTCCACACATACTAGACTTTGAGGCTTCTACATATCTATATAATGAAATCTGTTTAGGATAGCCGTGGACTGATTTTTTGTTTGTTGTATCTAACATGACTTGTAACAGTCAAGTACAATTGATTTTGGCATGGTTTAGATTGTAGAGATTCATTAACAAATGACATAACGGTGCAAGAGCATCTTCTTTCTACCTTTTTTTCTGCAACTATGGCATTCCCCATGTAATTTCTGTACCATTAGTAATGGCGTTCTTTACACAGAACAAAATCTCATGTAACTGAATCATGTGAGAGAAGGGATTGACATGACATTTACATCTTCTAGTTAACCAGGAAGACCTATAGCTTTGCAGGAGAAATGTAAGAAAGCGTTGAAATCACTTGTGGTACACAGGATGGAAGAAAGAGATGAATTTATGGACAATAATACAGCTCTTTCTGAGCAAACTACCTGAATTCAAAGGCATAAAAACTCGAAATAAATTTAGAAGCATGAACAACCCTCAAAGCACATGCAGTACTTAACAGTTGACTGCACAGATAAAGAACTTATATTCTTTAGTGATTTTGTCTCCCCTCGGCACTTCCCAGGCAGTCTAAAGAGATTTAACCAGCGGCACAGTACGATCCAATGAAGAGGTATTCGTTAGTGTTCAATGCTAAATTAGCTATCAAATAAAGGATGGTCTTATTAGCACACTCCTTTATGTCATGCCAGTGCTTCCCAACAGAACAAATTAATTCCTCTGGGGCACATGGCTAACATACCTTTACTGGTTTAATACCTGGAATACCTCATGCAGTGTCAGTTGGCTCTATGTAACTGCTCATTGTACCACTTTAGTATATACTGTAACTAAAGGAACAATAACTGGAAAACTGCCACTATTGGGAGCTGACCTGCTGGACTGGAGGCTGACCTGCTGCAGAGCAGCTCTGAGGAAAAAGACATGGGAGTCCTGGTGGATAACAGGATGACCATGAGGCAGCAATGGACCCTTGTGGTCAAGAAGGCCAATGGCATCCCAGGGTGCATCAGGAAGAGTGTGACCAGCAGGTCACACTCCTCAAGGGAGGTTATCCTGCCCCTCTACTTTGTCCTGGTGAGGCCCTATCTGGAGTACTGTGTCCGCTTCTGGGCTCCCCAGTTCAAGAAGGACAGGGAACTGCTGGAAAGGATACAGCAGAGGGCTAAGAGGCGGTTTAGTGGCCAGGAACTTCATCTTATGAGGAAAGGCTGAGGGACTTGGGTCTTTTTAGCCTGGAGAAGAGAAGGATGAGGGAAGATCTGATCAACAACTATAAACACTTAAAGGGTGGCTGTCAAGTGGAACTGGCCAGTACTTTTTCAGTGGAGCCCAGTGACAGGACAAGAGGAAATGAGCACAAATTTGAACATAAGAAGTTCCATCTAAACATGAGAAGGAGCTTCTTCACTTTGAAGATGGCAGAGCACTGGAAGAGGCTGCCCAGAGAAGTGGTGGAGTCTCCATCTCTGGAGACATTCAAAACCCACCTGGACAAGTTCCTGTACAACCTAGCCCAGGAGGACCAGCTCTGGCAGGGGGTTGGATTGGGTGATCTCCAGAGGTCCCCTCTAACCCCATATCATTCTGTGATTCTGTGATTAAACATTTTAGGATAAATTCAAGGGTAACAAAATGTTCTATCTATAGTGAGTCTGTGACTAAGCTGAACAACATTTCAGAATCGAAGATTGTTAGTAGAAGGAAAATCCACAGAAATTCTGACAGAATTTTGTGCTAATTTTGGGTGAAACCAGGTTCTCTTCAACACTTCTGGTCCAACACAGCTGTGACTCTAGCACTTCAAGGGGCCACAATGCAAATTAGCTGTACTCAAACAAATCTAATAAAAAAGAAGACAAATTAAAACAAAAAATGACAAGGAGTGCTGTCAGACAGCTTCTTAGACCCTAGTCTTGGTGTCATCAACAGACTTGCTGAGGGTGCATTCTATCCCACTGTCCATGTCTCTGACAAAGATGTTAAATAGCACTGGTCCCAGTACTGACCCTTGTGGGACACCACTCATCACCAGCCACCACTTGGACATTGACCAACATTGACCACAACCCTTAAGAGTACAGCCATCCAGCCAGCTCCTTATCCACCATCCATCAAACCCATGACTTTCCAATTGGAGACTAGGTTGTCATGTGGGACAGTGCCAAATGCTTTGCATAAGTCCAGGTAGATGACGTCCATTGCTCTGCCTTTATCCACTAAGTCTGTGGCAGTATCATAGAAGGCCATCAAATTTGTCAGGCAGGATTTGGTGAAATGGCCCTTGGTGAAGCCATTGTTGGCTGTCTCCAATCACCTCCTTATTTTCCATATGCCTTAGCAGAGATTCCAGGAGGATCTGCTCCATGATCTTGCCAGGTACAGAGATGAGACTGACTGGCCTATAGTCTCCTGGGTCCTCTTTTTTCCCTTTTCTTGAATATCGGGGTTATGTTCCCCTTTTTCCAATCAGCAGGAATTTCACCAGATTGCCACAATTTCTCAAATATGATGGAAAGCAGCTTGGCAACTTGATTCACCAGCTCCCTCAGGACCCGTGGATGGACTTCATGAAGTCCCATGGACTTATGCACTTTCAGGTTCCTCAGGTGCTCTCGAACTTGATCTTCTCCTACTCTGGGCAGTTCTCCATTCTCAGAGCCCCTGGTTTTGCCTTCTGAGACTTGGGCAGTGTGGTTAGAGCCTTTGTTGGTGAAGACTGAGGCAAAAAAGTCATTCAGTACCTCAGCCTTATCCATATCCTGGGTGGCCAGGTCTCCCATTTCCTTCAGGAGAGGGCCCACAAGCCTCCCTAATCTTGCCTATGTTTGAAGAAATCAATATCTGTAGGACCTGTGCAATAGAACAGTGATTTGTCTTTTCTGATCCAAATAAGCCCTTACTTTTTGTAGATTTAATTTCATCTTAACTTGAAAAGAAATTTGTGTTGTTTGCCATAATTCCTTGCCATAAGGAAGGACAGGAGAGTTGGAACACTTTTCTTTGGTTCTATTAGTAAACAGGATACAGTAGGAATAAGTACATGCAGAAAATCATCCTACAAGTTGTGGATGTATTTTATAATGAGAGATGAGGTACACAAGAAATGAGATTATTTTTTTTAAAAAATGTAGATAGATCTGGGATGCAACAAATTCTCACCTGTTGAAATTTTACATCAATGTAGTTTTCATATTTGTGAACCTTTTTTTTTTCTTTTCAGAATAAGAAGCAATTTATGGTGTAAACCACGGTAAAGAAAATACATGATCTAGATATTTAATCATTCCTTTTCTAGAAAGAAGGAAAGCTATCATGATTTATAGTACTGTCCCAAATTATGACAAGGTTTAGAGTAGACTGAATAATGTGAAAAAAGTAACCTTCAAAATGTAAAAAAAAATCCAAACTCTCAGACTTCATTTCTGATGAACCTATCTTAAAAATGCAGCTCACAGTAGTTAACAGTTTTCAATCATCTTCTATAGCTGTTTGTATACCATATAAAATAAAACCTCTTTTCTTCCACTCATCATTTGACTAGTCTATTTAGACATTCTTAATCTATTTCTAGAAAATACAGTGGAAGAAACTTATTCCTCTGTGTTCTTCCAAGGAGCTAGTCTATGGCCAAAGGCCAAAGGCTATTTATGTGGACAAGAATTAAGGACAGCTATGTCAGAGTACAAAGTCTCTGAGGCAGCCAATTTTTTTTGTAACTGACAGCATGTGGTCCAGAGACAGTGTTCTACATATAATTTCTACCTTGGTTACATATTTCCTCTTTGACCTCAATTCATCAGGAAGGATAAGATGCATTTCATCTATTTTTTACTGTCTTCAAACACTCGGTAGCAACAATGATAAGCAAGTGATGCCAAAGTAGTTTAATACAAAAAGTATTTAGTCTCAATTCATTAATCAAATTGTCTCTGTCGTCCATGGAGAAGTAGGCACTTCCAGAGCGCAATTCCTGCCATTCTAAAATATGTGTCAAATTTGCTGAGATTAATTTATATTTTGGACCAGCTTATTTTTTTCCTTTGGCTTAAGAAGTGATCATATGACTAGTTTAAAATGCATGTCTAATTTATAAAATGGCTAAAGACAAATGAGATAAATCATATTATTAATCCTTTTATCTGTTTATAGGATCCTTTTGTAAAATAGGAATATGAGCTTTTGAGCTGTAAGAAGAGGATCTTGGAGACTATTTTCTGAGTAGGTATTACTGCCTAAAGCAGATAGAAATCTAAATATAACATTTAACACATACTGTCCTGGCCCTACTCAGGACTGGTAGAAAGTACTGCAATAAAAATAATAGTATTAACTATTAGTCCTTAAAAAGAAAAGAAATTACAACTATTTAAATTTATCCATGCACTTACTGGAGAACAGCACTATATAGATTAATATTTTTTTTGGCAAACATTTAAATACTAGAGACTGATTTTAGATACAGGCAGTTTAAAATCTGACATCATTCAGGAACATCAATTTGCCAAGAATACAGCTGGAGGTTTGTTGAGGAAAGCACTCAGGCAATTTAAATGAGAATTTCAAGGCATGAGAGATGGTTAGAACTCTAATTAGAGGGATAGCCAAGTTATAGAGCATGAACTGACGTAGCAAAAGCAGTAGGACATTAATTCAGTTAGTTATACATGACAATAACATGAAAACTTGACAACTCAAACAGCTGTCCAAATTACTGTACATATGTGCTACTCTGAATTTTACAAACTCACACACATACATTCAGATTATGAGTCTGCAGAGGATTCTGTGAGCACAAGAAAATATCAGGTAAACAGAAAAAAGTCAGGACAGGGAAAAATTAGCATCATACCTCTGGGGAAAAATACACTTGCACACTACTGAATACCACAGCACAAATGGAGAGGTTTGATGACTGAATACAAGCTATAAAATCTATAAAGAGATCAGGAGGACTACAGAAAGTCACAGGAGCTTTCAGAAACCTTCAGTACCAGAAGAAAAGCTTGATTTGTTTCTTCTTTCCTTCCTCTTTGTAAAACCTCTTACAGTGCACTATTTAGTTCATTCAGAATCTTTCTGAATCTGACACTAGATTCTGTGCCAAACCAAATAAGAACATTTCATAAAGGTCTGGTTTGGTTTTTGAATATTATTTCTAAAAAATAGGGAGGAAAGATAGAAACAATGTATTATGCATTTGGTAACCATGTATTTAGTAACACATTACCTTTTAATCTAAAAATTCATTAGCTAACAGCCAGTGTTTGGGTAAATTTTGCAGCAGCCAAACACACACACACGAAAAAGAAGATTGGCTAAGCAAAAACAAGCATAATAAAAACCAAAAGGTTTTCTAAATTGCTGTTGCCTGTGTCATTAAATTTCATATTGTGCATGGAATCTGAATACATCACTTTGTTCTGCATGACAAGCAGAAGTGAGCATTCATACATTACTCAGCCACTTAATTAAGAGCCTGGGATATTTGCAGTTAGCAGAAACTAATAAGGGAATCACATTTAAATTCAAATCACTCCTCAGGGTAGCTGTCTGCAACATAAGCAAAGCTTACTGGGTAGATGTTCCACTAAATGCTCAGCTAAAAGCTTAGTTTTACAGTATTTGTGAGTAAAGAATAATTCTGGATTTGATTAAAGGTGAGAGTAAAGTAAACAAATCCATTTTGAATTTTCGAGTTATGTTTTCTCTCAGTTATTTTTAAATTCCAGAATGTCTGTTACTTTGTGTAATAAAATAAGAGTGTTATTTAGGGCTTTACTTGCACAGAACAGGAGGTTCTATAAAACAGTCAGCTGGTCTTACCCTACACATGATATTTCAAGACATTTTGCAGGGATAAGACCTATTGCAGACAGAAAGCAGCAACCCTAGCAGCCCCAAGGAAATAGAAGCCATGTATCAGTATATTGAGCTGTGTGACAATTCCAAAAAATTATTAAGTAAATGAAATTTATTGTACTACCAATTTTTTTGGTTGTTCACTACTGAGCAGCTCAGTTTGCATTTTATATGGAAAATGCAGCTCTTACAGAATTTCAGATTTTTTTCCATAATGAACCAAAAGTAAAGTAGTTAAAGATAGTAGCAATAAGTACACATAAAATGTCATTAGCCAGGAATCTTGTCACTGATGATGGGCAAACGATCCTGTACTGTCTTTAGACCATCACCAGGTTCCTCACACCAGTACTAATTCTTTCTTTCACTTTTCTTTACAGGACATCTGCTAGAAGGATCAATGGATCTGAAATCTTTAAAATCCTGGCCAATTTTCTATATTTTGAATCGAAAATGTGCCTCTAAATAAGGCATGTTCTTTTAAAATAAAGCTTACTTACTACATTTCACAAATATGTGTAATGAGTTTTATATTAACCATAAACATACTATTTAAAAATAATAAGATAATGATTGTTTCATAACAACCTCTCTGAAATCTAAAATTTCAGGATAAAAAAATCAAATGGTAATTTTTGAAATGAAAAATTATTATCTGAAAACTAACAGAAGAAATGTGCTATTAATTCCTTTCCTACTTTAAAAGTTTCAAGCAGAGCAAAACCAATGTCAATAATTTGTTCATCAAAAAAAATTCAAACTTGAAAACATGACCTCAGTCAACAAAACCACCAACCAAATCAATCTCAAATTCTTCCATATGTATTTCAACATGAGAAAAAAAGCCACATAATAAATGTGAGCAGCACAGAATACTTAATGTTTAAGACAACATCAGGTTGGGTCTATATCACAGTGGATGCATTCTAGCACAGCATGCATGTATATTTAACTTTGCTCTGAATTAGTTCAGTAAAAAACCTCAGACAATTCAGCAGCAGAGAAGTAGCACTCCGAGTCTAGCAATGAATCACTGCTGTAAGCCCTTACTATTTCACTCCTTGATGCCTTTCCATTAAGTATATATTCCCTGTTGACCACCCCATCCATACTTTGAGCATGTAAAACTGACAACATTAAACATCCACTGGAGGGAAGGGATGCCATCTAGACGGACCTGGACAGGCTTGAGAGGTAAACTAGTGCAAATCACATGAAGTTCAAACCAGCCAAGTGCAGGTTCCTGTGCTTGGGATGTGGCAATCCCAGGCCCAAATACAGGTTGGGTGGAGAATGGCTGGAGAGCAGCCCTGAGGAGGACTTGGGAGTGCTCATGGATGACAAGCTCAACATGAGCCAGCAGTGTGCACTGGCAGTCCAGAGAACCAATCACATCCTGGGTTGCATCAAAAGAAGCATGATCAGCAGGTTGTGGGAGGTGATTCTCCCCCTTCTACTCTGTACTCATGAGACCCCACCTGAAGTGCTGTGTCCAGCTCTGGATTCCTCAACATAGAAAGGACATGGAACTGTAGGAAAGGGTCCAGCAGAGGGCCACGAAGATGATTAGAGGGATGGAGCACCTCTCCTATGAAGACAGGCTGAGGGAGCTGGGACTGTTCAGCCTGGAGAAGAGAAGGCTCTGGGGAGACCTTCTAGCAGCTTTCCAGTATCTGAAGGTAGCCTACAGGAGAGCAGGAGAGGTATTCTGTCAGGATGTGTAGTGACAGGACAAGGGGTAACAGCTTTTAATTGGAAGAGGGACATTTAAAGTAGATACCAGAAAGAGGTACAGGAAAATAAAAATTTAAAAGGTTTATGAATCATTCGTTCTCAGCCTTACACTTTTACCACCTGCAAAAATTATGTTTGTCCAATGGCATTTGATGTCGACAAAACCAGAAACAGAATTGTGATCGAGTATGAATTTGACTTAGGGTAAAGCTTAGAAGAGGTACTTCACATGCCAACATTTCTTAAACAGCTGTTAAAAACTGGAACAGTTCAACATGTTTGAAGTCAACTGAGGAAAAACTGTTCTAGTAGAAGTATCTCATCAGTAACTGAGGATACTTCCTGTAATCTGCTATCCTTGATAAAACTGTGTAAGCAGACTAAAAGTTTAGCTTTGTGAATTTATTCTGTAAATAAGCTATTTATTTTTCACCATTTAGTTTCTCTGTGACGATACACAAAACACGTCATAATACATCTTGAAAACCCCTAGAGTGCACAGTCTTGAAGTAGATTTTCACATATAATGCCAAATACAGCCACCATCACAAAAGATCCCCACTCTTCGACTTAACTTTTTTAATTTGGTTCTCCTACTTCAAAAGAAGTTAAGAAAGTGCATCACCTTTTAGCCCAGTAGAGCAAATAACCCTTGAGCCATGAATAGATGTTTGACGTTTCTCTTTCTTAATGCTAAGCATTTTAAACACTTTATGACACATGTCTCTAATGCAATATAAAATAAAAAGGAGCAAGAAAAGTGTTCAAGCAGGCTGAGGTAGGGAACATATCACTTGGCAAAGAAAAGATAAGTAACAAAAAAAGCAGAGGGAATCTGCCTTCTCATTTTCAGGATTAAAAAAACAGTATGAGGAGCAATACAAAAAGCACACATGAGAGGAGAAAAAGCACTTTTCTCCTTTTTAGTTGATTGATGTTATTTGGTGGATCATACAAACACTTGATGTGGAAGAAGTGTGAAGATTTCAGAAATAATTGGAAGAAGGCAGGTAATGCTTGGCACTGACTGTGAGCTTCAGCCTTGCCTGTGATCCTTTCACAGGCAAACTTGTATGTACATGGACATTGTATTTTCACAGGTGTATAAAAATAGTGGTTCTTTGTATGAAGACACCTATTTCTTCCATTGAATGGTATTTGTATGGAAAGACTGCTTCATAAGAATACTACTTGATGTAGAAAGTAGTCACAGAACACAAAATGAAGTATACAACACGAGCAACAGGTAACAGATTTTTTGTCTATCCAGGACAGTCAGCTGGTGCTCTGATCCTACAGGATAATTTCATCTGGCTTAGAGTTTTCTCCTGAATGCCTTCTTTGTTAAAAAGGGGTAGGGAGAGGGAGTCCCCACAATTCTTCTCTAGTGTGTTGCTTGCTGCAATTCAGCTTATTTTCAGCTGCCATCCTCCCAAGGAAGTAGAAATGGACTTATCTGTGCTTACCTGGGAAGCACCAGCGCAGGAAATCTGTGAGATGTATGCTAGCCCTGTAGCAGGGGAGAAAACATAACATTCCTTTTCCTTTAGCACTAGCATGAGCTTTATGACCTGTCAAGCCACATAGGCTGAGCACAACTAGTTATAAACACAGTTCATAATTATCCCTAGGTTAAAAAAATCCTAAACTTTAGATAGATACTGCTAAATAACAAACACATTTGCACAGGTCAAGATCAATTGACATATCATTAAATAACTTGGTTTATTTGCATTGCATTCAAGTTGTTCTATGCACTAATTTACCTTGCAAAGAAAAAAAAAAAACAAAAAAAAAACAAACCCAAAAAAACAAAAAAAACCCACAACAATCATATCTGTTAAGCCTGGCATTTCTTTTTTTGATATTTTATGTGTTCCTGCTATTTTTTTCTGTGTAGTCAAATTAACTGAAATACATTTCTCCAGAAAGAAATAGATATTTTAGAGAATGTCAGCAAACAGGCTGAGGATATCTGCCATGATTTTAACTTGGGCAAAATTGCTAGATCGTAATGAGTGAAATTCTGCATGTGTCTATAGCTTGTGCAGCAGAAACATAGTCCACGGTCTTCTTGTCCAACTACATGACTATTTCAAAGGGATAATTCAGGCTTCAGGGTAATTTGCATATTTTTGGCTAAGTCTATACTACCCAGAGAATATCTCTGTCAGAAATAATAGATCATATTTTCCAAAGACTAGTAATTGCTAACTAAGGGAAAATAAAAGAACATTTGAAATTTACACCATATTGGTAAACTCCATTGTGGTTCCTGTGGTAATGAAGGCCTTTATCGACCAGTTATTTAAAAGCTGTGATGAGATACATCCAATAAAAGTACTCTTTGTCCATAGTTTTTGAAAAGAAGCCTCTATGCATTGCTGTGGTAAAAATTTACTCCTTCACAATTAAAGTATTCATCCAGTGAAACACTTAACAGTTTCAAGAAATTAAAGTTCTGGACTGCTTTAGTTCGTAGGCATGAAGCTAAATCTAATCTTCATTTTATGGCAGGGTCATTACTGCTCTAATTTTAGAGCTGGAGATCAGAAGTATTCTGAGCTTTCATTCCTTTTCTCTCTTGATATTCTTGCAGAACCCTTGGGTACTGGGATAAACAGTCTTGAAAGCTGATCCATGCCACTTACACAAAATGTCATTCATGGGAGATGAACACCTGACTATAAATTATACTTTTTTTCAGTATAACTTATTACATTTTTCATTCAGCAACATTTTATATAATCATAGAATTGTTTAGGTTGGGCAAGACCTTTAAGATCATCAGGTGCTACCATTGACTTAAGACTGCCAAGGCCACCTATAAATCACGTCCCTAAGCATTATATCTACATGTCTTTTAAATACCTCCAGGGATGGTGTCTCAACCACTTCCCTTGAGAACCTCTTTTTCTCAATATTCTATCTAAACTTCCTCTAGTGCACTTTGAGGTCATTTTCTTTTGTTCTGTCACTTGTTACTTGGGCGAATAGACCAATCCCACCTCTCTACAACCTCTTTTCAGGTAGTTGCTATCACGTGTGACTCAGAAGAGTGGTGAGGTAAGTGATTCAGATTCATTTGCTAATGCTAGCTAACTTTCAGTCAACTGGGATCAATATGCATTTTTGTTCTTATAATAGTACCCAGAATACTCTCCTGAGGCTCTCTTTACAATTGAAAATTTACTTTTAAGTATTTTTAATTGTGTTTCTTACTGTATCCATGCCAAAAAATAAAATAAATCTTTCTGGAAATGTGTACTTTACTTGATCAGTCTCTTTCAATAACATTTGCAATGTTCTATTTCCAATTAGCTAATCTTCTCCAGTTGCATGTAATCTCCATGCTGCATTGTGTCAAAATGGATTTCAAAATAAGATTAATTAAAATATCTGAAAACCTGTGTTACATATTAATGTGTAAAAAGGCATAATTCCTAACAACTAGTGTTTTGATCAGGAAAAAGAATAATAAAAGGATTACTGTTAAATTAATGTCATACTTAGCTGTTCTATCACACTTACTTGTTCACAGATTTCAAAGAACATGAATAGTACTTTCTTTATTTGCAAATGGAAGAACTGAAACATAGAAACTTCTTGGTTTTTTTTTTGAGTTGCCCATGCTAGCCTACAGTTAATTATGATATTAGGATGATTCTGTTTATCTCACAGAATACCACCTACAAGGTGCTGAGAATTAATCTCTTACAGGTAAAGGATGCAATTGTGGCTATGAAATCCACCAAGAGAATTCTCATGCATATTAAACTTAAGCCCAAACTGAAATATGTGTAAACCCAGTTCTTGATGAGGTGTTTTTTATTTTATCCAGCAAAATATTGGTTTACTTCTCAAATGCCATGTAAGATTTTGGAACAGATTTTAATGATGTATTGATTCTCTGGGATGAAATTTAGTCTGTGCAGTTCTCAGTCCTAGATAAATGCCCTTACAATTAATAGTTATTAAAATTAAAGAAGTATCAGTTTGTTCCACAGTTCCTTTATTGTTATTTCAAATTTTGGTTTTTCATTATTTTCTGACTACTAATAAAACTGTACTCTGGAAACTAGTAGTCATTTTAAATTAACTTCTTTTTATCAAATAAAAAGTCATAAGAACATGGATGTATTTATACCTGCCCTAAAGTTTAATTTAATTGAATTAATTAATGAAATTCATATTTTTATGTGCCACCATGTCTTTCTGCTGCAACACTTTGATTTTATAAACCATTTTGCATTCATAAGTTCTAATACCAGGCACTATATAAAGAGTTGTGTTAAAAATATGTTAAAGAATTGTAGACAAACTTGGTTTTATAGTATCTTTAGGATTAATTTCCATTGATATAAGCCTTCTTAGATGGGGAGAGCTTCCTTAGGAAGAGTTTTCTTCCTTTCTAAGTGATTAGTAGTAGTCATAAAACCAAGTGATTTTCTAAAGTCCAGGCAAGCATGAGGAATATTGTCTTCCTAAATGTCCTGACTTACCAGCTCTCACATAACTTAGTAGTTTTTTTTTTCATGAACATTAGGGACAGTATTTGGCCCTCTCTGTGGATAAACATGCAATGTAAATTCTACCAGCTTAATATACATCTGACCTGCAATATCTCGACTATTTCAGGTGTGTGGCTGTCTCAGATAAAGCTTTTAAGTTGTGGCAAATTATAGGGTGGTTTTGCGAAGGGGATAAATAATCCACAACAAATTAGTCTATGATGAGAACTAGATCTGAAGTAGTTGATGCCTTGTGTTTTCTTAGCTGTACTTTTCTTTATTAATCTGTGTTGAAATTAATTGCATTCCCTGTAGAATTACTACTATAAAACAGAGAAGATTTTGCACAACAGGAAAGAGGCAGTTGGGGTTTTATTTCTGCAAAAGGTCCTTCTAGGATGGAAAGTGAGAGATCTGGTGCAAACCTCCTACTTTAGAACAATACCAATGAATGAAACAAAGGATCTGGTGATGACTGACATTGAGAAGGCTGAGGAACTTGACACTTTTCACTGGGAATTGTTACTCACATGTCTCTAGTCCCTGAATGAATAGGCAGGGACTTGGGAAATTAAGTCATTGGGACTTTAAATGGGAAATTAAATTCTATCATAGGAGATCAGATTTGAGATCAGCTGAGGAACCTGAATGTACACAAGTCCATGAGACCTGATGATATACATCCCAAGGTCCTGAAGTAGCTTGCATGTAGCTGCTAAGCCAGTTTCCTTCATTTCTAAAAAAATCATGGCAATCAATCAAAGACCCCAGTGACTGGAAAAAAAGAAACATCACACCGATTTTTAAAAATGGTAAAAAAGAGTACATTGACGTATTGGGTTTGTGTGGTAAGGCTTTGGTAGCAGGGGGGCTGCAGGTGTGTCTTCTGTGAGAAGATGTAAGAAGCTTCTCCCATGTCCAATAGATCCAATGCAGGCCACCTCCAAGATGGATGTGGTGAAGACCATGGTGAGGCAGGTTCTCCCTTTTAGCCTATGGAGGTCCACAGTGGAGCAGGTATCCACATGCGTCTTATGGAGGACCCCACACCAGAGCAGGTAGGTGCCCCCAAGGAAAGTTGTGACCCCATAGAGAGCCCACACTGGAACATGCTCCTGGCAGGATCTGTGAACTCATGGAGACAAGCCCACACTGGAGCAGGTTTTCTGACAGGATTGTGACCCTGTGGGGGACCCACACTAGAGTAGTCTGTTCCTGGAGTATTTAAATTAGAGGAGAGTAGATTTCATGCAGTTATAATCTCTGAGTAAAGATAAGCAAGGCCTTTTAAAAACAAATCAGAACTGCCTTATAAAGTAGTCTACCATGGACACAAGAAGTAGTTTGCACATAATCTACAGTTGCTTTTCATCCAATATAGAGGTTATAACAGACATTACCAAGATTTCCAAATATATAGTTATTTTCTTGTAGTAGCATCTTCATAGAAATAATGGTTTTTATACCGCTAATTCAATTATGTATTCTAAAGATAGGTCAATATAGTGAATGCTGTATATACATACTCACATCCAATTAATTTTTAAACACTTTTATAACCTCTGCAGAGTATCTGTGAATATAGTGCATATATGCCCCAACCTGTTGTGTTGCTTTTATGTGGGTTTTTTTGGTTTTGTTTTTTTTTTTTTTTTAATGGAGGACCTTAATATTATATTTATTGCATTAGAGCCCCACTGAAAACACTTCTGGAGTGTGTTCATGACTGCAAGTTGGGTCTTCCGTTACTTCTTTAAATGAAAGTGACACACCAGTTTGCAAGTGACTCAAAACACTAGAGCAGGAGGCTACAGGACTGCACACAGATATTTTTGGTTAATATTAGTCTGGTTCAACACAATACTTTGACTTACTGTGAAACAAAACACATCTGAACAGAGCCCTCCTGATCTTATACCACAGGCAATTTTTCTGTTTCAGATAACTGCTAAACTCTTCACTGTTGCAACATCTAAAGCAAATCATTCTCAATAGCCTACTTCATTTCACATGTAGCAAACACATGCAGGCATTTTATAGTAAAGAATTCTGAATTTTAACATGACTAGACCTTAATTAGCTTGCTTGCATGAGAAGCAGCACACTGTTCATTCCACCAGCTAATTCAGGAAAACAATCCCCTTAGGTTTTCAGCTACTTGCCTGATAGACTTCTTTTGTTTAGCAAATCTGAATTCATTCCCTATATTTGCTATTAAACATGAGGCAAAAAGGAAAATGAAACACTGCATCCAAAAGAGCGGCTGAAATGAAACACAAGTCAGATCATTACAGTCCTTTGAAAAGAAAACTATGTTACAGTGTCAAAAGATGGAAATGTTAGGAAATAAAATGTGATTTTTAAATACCCTAGAAAGAAACACACCCAGACCTTGTGCTAATGATTTTCTCTGTATTACAGTGTTGCCTTGCAAGATTGGTGAATGTCACTATTCCTATGTTTCTATGTTCTGTTTCTATGCAGTGCTCCATAGAAAAAGAGTGTAACAACCTGTCTTCATGAAATCATAGAACAGAGGGATGGAAGGGAACCTGCTGTGAGTAGGAACATCTTCAACTACATCAGGTTGCTCAGAACTCCATCTCCAACCTGATCTTAAATGTTTCCAGGGATGAGGCGTTTACCACTTCCTTGAGCAACCTCATCCAGTGTCTCACTACCCTCATTGTAAGGAATTTCTTTTTTATATCTAGTCTAAATTTACTGTCTTTTATTTTAAAACCATTAACCTTTGTCTTATTGACTTGTAAAACATTTGTCTTTCCTGTAGGCCTTCCTTAAGTACTTAAAGGCCACAATAAGGTCTCCCTAGAGTCTTCTCAAGGCTGACAACCCCAACCGTCTCAGCCTGTCCTCACAGGAGACGTGCTCCAGCCTTCTGATAATTTTTGTGGCTCTCCCTCAGACTTGCTCCAATTGGTCCATGTCTTTCCTGTACTGAGAAACAGTACACTTCTTTTTCATCCAATTCTATCCATTGTATGATTCTATGATTCTAAGTAACTGAATCACATTTAGATGAGAAGAGACCTCTTGACACCATCTAGGCCCAACCCCTTGCTGAAGCAGGGTAAACTAAAGCAGGTTTCCCAGTGTATTTTAAGTGCTCTATAAAGAAACATATGGAGATCCTGTGGTAGTAGTGTACTCCATATCACATTTCTGCTGTACAGGATGGGTGATTCTTGCCCTTTCTACTGTCACACATGGAGAGTAACATTCTGCCTTTTTTGCCTGAGAGGGCACACCAGCTGCTTCTCTCCATCGCACACTTGCACCACAGAGAGAGGCAGAAAGCTGGCAGAACTGCTGTCTTAAACATTGTGTCTCAGGACACTTCACTATTTGAGTCTCTGGGCTCCAGAACACCCAATTTACATGGCTAATACCTAAGTTGTATGACATTAAAAGGAGATCAGCTAAAAAACATAGAAAGTTTTCATGTAATTCTGACAAAAGACAGAGCGCAGCCAGGAAAACTGTAACTGGAATGTAGGTTGGTGACTAATTTTGAAAATGAAATGGAGTTGAAATTACTAACATAAGAATTTCAGGAGAGGGATGGGAAAAAAATGAGTCAAAAATGTCATGCTGGCAGAGACATAAGGGGATGAATTGTTGTGTGCGATACAAGTGCTGGAGAGACTTCGGCAGAAAACATACAGCAATGTACGAGTAGAATAAACAATGAATAAATAATAAGAATAAGAATAAATAAATAATATCAATAAGAATAAATTCAGCAATGTACGAGTAGAATAAACTTCTACTCATAGGACTTTTTTCAATGCAAACAGTGAATACTAGGAAGATCATAGATGATGATGTAAGTAGATCTAATGAACTAATATAGTCTTGGAAAGAGAGTGCTGAAAAAAAAAGTGAATTTGAAAGCCTGCCCACCTTCATTGAAAATGCAAGTATTAGTGTTTAGGGAATGAAATGAAAGACGGACAAAATATTTCATTAGGGGCATTTTTATTTCTTTCTTTTGGATAAGTTTAACTTGGGGAGACATATGAGTCAATCATCAATATCCCAAACCTTCAAAAGAACAGCAGACTTGGTCTGGTAAAAACATAGGACTAGCTTTGGAGAATTTGATCATGAGAATGGGTGAAATTATCTAGATAAGGGAGTTCTTATGGAAAATAACACAGGTGAATACACTAGATGAAAGGAAACTACAATGGTACACTAACCATCAAAGTCAATATATATGTCATATCTCTATGGCTTGAGATCTGTCACCTCTATGTCTTTAGCATGAAACAAAACAGTATCATGCCTTCTGCTTTGCTGTAGTTATTTCTAGTAAATCCATTTTTTAGCAGTTCTATTCCTTCATTCAGAAGACTGATAAAGAAAGGAACAGTTTAAAGTGGAAGTGGGTATAAGTAGATATTAGTGACTGCAGCAAGAAGTGTTTTTAGCAGTGAAGATGTAGATCACAGAGATTCATGAGAAATCTAAGAGAGAAAAAGCTTTAAAAGAAGGAGCAAAACAGACTTTTTCAGTAAGAACTTCAGACAAACCTAACAAACTTAAGAGAACTTAATGGTTCTTGTACCCAAAAGTAGAAACAAAAGATATGAATAAATAATTTATTTAGTTAGATCACAAGTTAAAAGTGGCAAGCTGACTGCTTTTGAATACTTGCTAATGATCAGGAATAAAATCTGCAGATGATTCAAATTATTTCTGCTAGTCAGTACTCAGATCACTCTGATGATTTCAACTAAACCTAGTAAAGGAAGAGTTTATGGAAACTAAGCTTCCCTGTTTACAAGTACAAGGTAGCATACCTTAGAAAGTATATTTTGAACTACAAACTGTAATTTAACAGTAGAACTCAGGGGAGAAGACAGAAAAACTTCATTATTTTAGAGACCAACTAAGAAAACAAATGTTTACATACACATAAACCATGGTTGAATATAATACTAGAGATACACAGTGATATTATATAAGCCAACAGTACAGCTTCACCTTGAACACCAGCGACTGCTGGTCACCCTACCATAAATTGTATAAAAACGGAGAGGTTCAGAGAAAAGTGACAAAAAGGATAAGCACAAAGACAGTCCAAGGAAAGTGCATTGAAAAGATGAGTAGCAGGCAGTGTGACAAAGGCACAGGAAAAACCATGCTTCTATTCATATGCTCTCAGAGAATAGCAACATTTCTGCTAAAATGAAATGGTTCTTTTATGCTGAAGTTTGCATAAGATGAGATATTTTTCAACTCTTAAACCAAAGAGCTAGAAAGGCAGCTCATTATGCAGGTTATGACATTATTTTCTGGCATGGATTTTTTCACAAGTTTTTCTAAAGTGACTGACACAGGCTACCATCACAGAAAAGATTCAGAGTGCTGGAAGCAAGAAAGACAGTACAGGAAAAAAAGAAATTATCTTAATTCTATTTTCACTTTTGCTGAAGTTTCTTAGGGTATAATTTAATAAGTCAACTTGATACATTTTTTGCTGGTACATTAAGGTTTCATAGTTTTCTAGTCCATGTCACTTTGATAAACTTTGTTCAAATTAGTCTTAATTTTCAGATTCTGTTCATATTTTCCTGCCTTTAGATATCCATATTTTCTTGGATCCTTCTGTAAAGTCTTTTCAGAATAATTGAAACTTCCACTATAGCTTGATAAATGGGATTTCTAATAGAAATCACTATATACTTGTGCTTCTTTATGTCTTCTAATTTGTGCATAGTGACCATTCATGAATAAAAACATTATTTCAATAAGGGAGAGAGAGGGAGACAGAGAGAGAGAGAACAGGAGAAAAATAAAAAGGAAGGGAAGGGAAGG
>VZRU01002992.1:1298565-1336075 GCA_013398155.1 Pedionomus torquatus
AAGGGAAGGGAAGGGAAGGGAAGGGAAGGGAAGGGAAGGGAAGGGAAGGGGGGTGAGTTATTCTAGAAGAAATCTGAATATTTATTATTGTCTGTTAGGCTTTTAGGAACCCCTGAGTTACACTTGCTTTCTATAATAAATCCTATCAAATGGCAACTTTAATTATTTTTACACAGTAAGTCTCTAAACTACTCTCTTTCATAGAAACATAGAATCACAGAATGGTTTACATTGGAAGGGACCTTAAAGATCATCAAGTTCCAGCCCCCACGCCCATACACCTTCCACTAGACCAGATTGTTCAAAGTCCCATCCAGCCTGGCCTTGAACACTCCCAGGGATGGAGCTTCCACAGATTCTTTTGGCAACATGTTCCAGTGTCTTTATGCAACCTGATGCAGTGATTTGTCCCTTATAATATGACAGATTTTATTGCACTAGAAAATATTCTTTATTTCTTTGTTTTCTATTTCAGTGATTGCACACTGAGACCCATTTGACAGATAATATCTATACTTTTCTTTTTTTCCATTTATTTAGTTAACCATGGCTCTTCTCAAATACAAAGGAATATTCCCTTACTAGAACATTGCAAAGCAGTCTTTCTATATGGGAACTTTCAATGGTGTATATTAATGTGTTCCCGCAGTTTTTCATTTCTTTGTACAAATGTATAGAATGCCAGGTGCCAAACAGTAGCAGCCTTTTTAATTGTATTTATACTTTTCTGATTGCTTCTTTCTTCATCTTATTTTACTTTATAAAGTCAATTTTTAATTCTTCCTGTTCTCTTCCAAAAAGCTTTTATTGTTCTAAGAAATGTCAAAGTATTTCAAAGATGGCAACAGACAGAATTTTTTTTCATGACTAAGGGCACAGTAGAGATAAGATATAGCATGGAGTAGCAGTAAAACATCAGTACTAAAGAGAACGAGTATTTCATAGTTCTCATTCATGTGTTCCTATGCAACTACAACAGCCTTCATAAGGTTGCAGCAATCAGAACATACAGAGTTATATTCTGAAAGAGTGTGTGATTATTTTTCAGTTCTTGAAGTCTACATAAAATAATTTAAATAAGTTACTTCAGGACCAGACACAGCTGATTAGTATACATAGACAGTGATATTTATTTTTCAGAAATAAATTTCAGACAAGATGTACAGTGACTCCATTAATGCTTGAACTTTAGTACTGAGTGCCGTCTAGCATATTCTCTCTACCAGTAGCTTGTGGGCATGTTCTCCTCCAGAATGCTTTTATTTTTTTTCTGTTCTTGTAACAAAATTAGAAATTTCTTTCTGATATTAGTCAGTTTTTTCAGTATGCCCCTTGCTCAAACTGTAATCCTTGAAACACTGGCATCAAATTAGCATTGATCATCACAGCAACTCATTGATGAGTTAGCAGAGATTTTCCCACAGACTTCAAAAAAACTTGGATCAAATCTTTAAGGAGCTATTTTAGTTATTACCAGAAGAAGCTTTGACAATTATCTAATAAACTTTGCTACACTGGTCTTAATTTTTACTACTACAATTTTATTTAAAGAAAACAAACAAAAAAAAAAACCACAAAAACAAACACAAAACCAAACCAAAACAGAACAAAAACCAACCTGTTTTCTTCTGTTTATTTGAAGCAGTCATCAAGAAGATTGCAAACTATTACATCTTTTTACTGCATAAACATCCACAGTCATTAAATATGAATGTAAAACAGGAAAGCAGAAAAGGAATGTTTGTATGGTTAATTCTTTCCTGAAGTAGTATACCTCACACATTACTATACCCTTCTGTCTTTTACTGAGAAATTTAAGTACCAAATATTTTTCATTCTTCACCTTTCTAGTCACCATGAAGATATAAACAAATATCATTGATTCTTACAGTAGTTATTTGTAGTGTTTGTCTCTTGCTACTGCAATCCTTTCTTTCCTCACCTGTTTCTGTGAGAGCTATAATCCCTCTTAATGAAACAGGAAATACAGTAAATAATTTCATGGGGTGAAAATTTCTAAAGGAGCTTATTGAGGAGGTGTTAAAAAAGGTAATGTGTTAAAAAAAGGTAATGCGTTAATAAAAATATTCTCACATTTTCAATATTGTGCAACTTAGTAACTGTGATAAAATTACCTGTAACAGGTAACATTAGGAGTTTTTTATTTATTTTTGGTAATTTACTTAATTACCTTATATATTTAATAAAGAAAACAGCAATTAGACAAGAGAAATTATATGGTATTGGGTCATTTTTTTTTATGACTAAATAAATCCATAGGTAGAGACAAAGTCCAATCAGGTCAGTGCATCAATTCCCAGAGAGCTTCACAAAAAGGAATTGGTAAAAAGATGTTAGCACAATAGATTAGATAGTTGTGTGGGTTTTGTTCCTGTTGGGTTTTGGGTGGTTTCTGTTACACAGGCCTTTACAATTTAGCCCACAGTCTTTTGTAAAATGATACTTTTTTTGAAATCTACATCTAGTCATCTATAGTATATAGTACTTCCAGTGATTAACAGAAACTGCCTCTTTTAGTCTTCTTAAATTTAATATTTGAATGTTGTAGAGTTGTTTTTTCTCAAATCATCTAGACTATTATTCACACCTGATTTCAGAATTAGAAACTAGGAAGAAAATAGAAAATATTAAAATAGAAAAAAAAAAAAAAAACAAACCAACAAACAAAAAAACCAACATGCAAAATACCGTATAGTAGACTATGCTTTTATACTGAAATATTCAGAAGATTTCCTTTGTTTTTACTTTTACAGTTACAACACTTTTTCTGATTTACTGTTTTTCATCATAAGGGCACACATCCATTTGGGGCTTACACATGCCTAAAGACTATAAAACTGGGTAAAAAAGGATTTAGAATTTTATAACGTTATTTACTCAATGATTTTGTAGCACCTACTTTTGCAAAGTCCACTCACTCTGTTGAAGTCAAACTGCTTTAACTCTGTCTCAGAAAATAAGGAAATTACAATCTCTTTGCTGATATCTGAAGCACAATAAAATTCAGCTGGCTCTGCTGTACAAATAGAAAACTGAAGTATTGCCAGTCATTTAGAATGGTTTCAGCCCTGTGTCCCTGTTTTCCATCTTTTTACCTAGCATTTGAAAAAAAAACAAACTGGCTAGATAAATATCTGCACTCTTCAAAACAAGTTTGCAATGTCCTCATATGAGCTTTGATTTGTGATGTTGGCTTAGGCCAGATGAGCTGGCCCCTTATAATTCTTATATTTTGTCTGGACTCTATAGTCAATAAAGTTATTATGTAAAATGGACAAAATGCCACACTTATTTGTTATACACACTCCTGGCATTTCTCCCTGTGTTTCACATTTGTCTTCTTCACTGTCAAAAGTTTTCACTGTTAGCAGTGTAAACTAAGGCAATGTTATCCGTATTCCACTGTCTTGCATATTAGCAGCGAAATTGGCAGATTTTAGTTGTGATGATTGCATGAGTGTCGTGTTTCATTGAAAGTTTTGATTGATAATAAAAGGGTTAATAAAAGGGTTAATGAAAGGTTAATCAACAGTGCTTTGAAGTTATGTAGACAGATTAATTGTAAGCTCCCAATATACAATAGTAAAAGTGCTTCAAACTTTTGTCCAACTGGCCCAATACAAAGTCAATTGGAAGCCATTTGAAAAGATTTTCCATTCTGAGTTCTGGATTCTGTACCCTGAGAACACTGGTAAGAGTAGTAGGCTAACCTTTCCTTTGCCACTTCAGCAATTAACCGATAATGATCAGCTTGAAGTATTGAAATAGTGCCAATTTTTGGTGTAAAACAAACAGTGTTTAACTGAGAGTGCTCTTCTACTCTTTTGTTGATTTCATGTGCTTATATGAAATGCAAAAGTATTAACTTAAAAATAATCCCTGATGCAAACCTATCCTCTGGTAGTGAAAACAACACTTGTTAGTAACCTCAATTAAGTTAAGAATTAATGTATGCTAAAAAGAATGTTGTGTTTCTAGATATTTCCACATTTTTATGTCATAATTATATAATTTTGAAAAGGTCCAAATATTTTTCATTTAATAGAAAGATGACATATACATCATGAGTTTCAATCTTCTGGAATAGAGGGGACAGTAGCATGTTTCTGCCTCCTGCTGTGCAAAAGTAGGACAAATTGATTCAGAAATCTGTTAAATCTGTCTACAAAAAAAATTAGTATCTTTTGGTCTCTCAGGTTACTGATATAGGGCTCTTTCATGTATTAACATGTTTCAACATATCTCTGAAGCAATCTTAATCACACATAACCTGAAGCCTATTTGCATTATTGGCCCATTTGTATCTACAATTGGGTTAAATTTTTCCCCCTCCAGATAGTGACTGATTAAATGTCAATAGATTCAGAACATCTTCTCTAGCAATGTCAATCTTTCAAGAGTCATGGGATAGCAAATCTATAAAAATGATCCAGCTGACAATACTGTACATGGTTGGTTTTTTTCAGAATGTATTTCAAAGAACATTGGAAGAAGCAATGAGGGAAGCTTTAAAATGTGTGTCCTCGTGAGTTTCATATAATCACACAACTTCCTTCTGTTGAAAGAAATTTGACTCAGAAGAGTGACTACAAAACTATAAGATGAGACTATTTCCTTTTGTCGTGTGAATTTCTGAGTCCTGACCTAAGCCATAGGAGTCTTGGGCAACAGAAACAACTTATAGCAAGTCCTCACACCGTTTGCCTTGGACTATGCTAGCCCTTTAACTCACAGGTATTTATCAACACTAAAATTAAGAGTACATTAGGGGCATTACATGTGCTTCCAGAGGAAGATTCACAGCAGCAGTTCAAAATACAATCTTGGTGAAAACACAATAAATAAAATTAAAAGGGAGCATTCTCATTTTTAAACTCTAAGTTCTCTCGGCCCTTATCTCCTCTCTGACATAATTCAGCTTCCCTGCTCTGCAGAGGATATTATAGTGTGCTCTTGAATATTGTATATTAATAAATAGCATAGTAATGATATTTAATGTTTTCTTCTACCACTATCTGCTGAAACCTAACAAAAATAATTATCTGCTCACAAATTTGACTCCTAAAACCTGTCTTGGATTAGCTAAAATTTGAAATGAAACTTCTGTAGTCATGTTAACACAAATAGATCAAAAATCATAAATTTAATACTCTGGAATCATAACATTGGTGTAAAAGTCCCGAGGACTTTTTACCACTTCTTAGAGATCACCTATGTTTCAAAATATGTTGAAAATTTAACATTAAATGTATGCAAATGTCTATTTCTTAGTTTCCTGTTCTGCTCAGAACTCTCTAGTCGTCTTCCTATAACCTCTCACATATAACATTTCCTACTGTACTAGCCCCAGCAGGCTGTCACAGTCCCCTACTCTCCCAAACCTCTTACACTGCTCTCTGCTGATGTTTTTCTTACGCATTTTTCAATTATCTTGAACTTTTCAGCAGAAGTGTAAAAAACCCACTAATTTATATAAGTAACATTATCATATCAATATATACTGAATACAGCTGACTCCTAAATATCACTGTTCCAAATAGCTTTAAGACAGCGGCAGTATAAAGATATATGTGTTTAAATAAGCAGAACAAGTGTGCTTTTGATTTTTTTTTCCTGTAAATCGGTATAAAAGTGGGGAATAAAACAAGGTAATGACTATCAGAGTACCATATTAAATAGGTAGTATATTAACTTTGATCTCATCCATAATAAGGTTACCTTCATATACCTGAAATAAGAACCAAGTTTAAAATACTGCTGAGCTTGAAACAATAAGGTCTAAGTAAAAATACATGTAGAATACATCCCTGCCACCCATTAAGTTTTATTGTGAGCTTGCAATACTTAACTTTTATTGAACAAAAGGTCCCAGCTTTTACTGAATTAAAGTTAGGGTTTCAGTCTTCATGGCAACAGAAAAAAAATACATTCCCTGTGTAACACTCTAGAAAAGCAGCCATGGACAAAAATGTTCATGGTACTTGTTTTCATGAGCAGCTTTCTTCTTTCAAGAAATATTGAATCTTAAATAGTACAGCATTGACAATGAAACTCTGCAAAAGATCTTCATGAGATATGGTAATGGACTACAATATGAAGCCTCACAACAGATGGATTCATACAAAAGTCTATCATTTCAATATTCAACTGTCATTAAATGGACATGGATGTTACTCCTACTCAAGCTTTAGTGGTGTGATTTCAGTTTAACCAGTGAATTACCAGCTATTCCCAAACTTAGATTCTTCTGCTGGAATAAATCCATACATTTAACATAGAAAATTATCACTTATAATCCATTCTTTTTCTGTCTTCCATTCTGCTGTACTGCTGGGCATGTTTGGACATGAGTTGTTCCAAAAACCTTAGCATACTTTGAATATTTACCAGGGGACTGTATTTCAAAAGCCTTCACCATGCTTCCAAATTCTCATAGTGTAAGAAAGGAGTCATACATCCATGTATCTCCTAACAGGTTGCTAGTTATACTGACATAACAATATTAGGTTAAATTAATGCTGAACATTAATCGTGATGCTCAGTACTCATACACAGAGGTGAAGGTACCTGGCTTTTACATTGCTATTGGACAATTGCAAATACTCTTTGCATTAATTTTCCAGCCTGTTGAGGCCTCTTCAACAGTGAAAAACTGGCTCTAAAATCAGGTGGCTATTGCTTCCAAAGGTTATGACTGGAATTTGTAGTCAGACAAATTCAAATTAAAACCAAAACATATTACTAAAATAACATATTGGATTCTCCATTTTCTTTTGCCTCCTAATCAAACTTTGAGCTTTTGTAGTGCGTATGTCTTAGTTAAGCATAAGTTATTGAACTCAGGAAAGAAGCAATTGTTTGAAAATGATAAAAAGTGCTTATAGAAATCTGACAAAAGTTTGATCTTCATACCTTAGGCATTATCAACAAATCTCACAGTCTTCATGGAGACATAGCTCTGTAAACTTCAGAAAGTTCCTTACCAGTATGAACTAAATTCTGCTTATGTACTTCATATGGGAAATACGCTTTTAATTCTTTTTATAGTTCTTTTTTTATGCACAGTAGACTCACACCATTTTTCTACAGCACAGCAAGTGCTATAACTACAACATCCAATCTACTTCTTTTTCAACAATAATTTTTCCACACTTTTCTATTTTTCTCTGATGTACTTTCTGTCCTTCTATGCACAGTATCTTTCAGTGAAAGCTTATAAACCCAGTTCATAACCATATGCTACAAGTCCACAATTAAACTCATCCTCAGGCATGAAAGAAGCAAGAACAGAGAGTAAATGAACAGGCACTGAAGAAATTTTTGCCCATAATCTCTCCACTTATGCATTTTGCAAGTTCATCTACTGATCTTCCCTTACAAATTCATGCTTGCTACCAACTCTGGTTGACATATTTTCCTGAATACCACAGCACTACTTTTATCAGAAGCCCAGAAAAGAAAAAGGTAAATCAATGGTTTACAAATAATCTGACAAAAAGCTTTCGACACATTGCTTGTAGCAATACTTAATGCTCATTTTCCCTACTTATTAAGTATCTTACAGTAAGAATACATTTGATCCTGATACAGCTGGCTGGGTAACTGTTATATGAAAAGCTCCACACACTTTTAAAAACAAAGTTTATGAAAAATATCCAAGCTCTTCAGTATTTCTAAGTTAAATAAACTCTGCTGTATAAAGCTATTAGATTAAATCCTATAAACAGATTAAGCAAACTAAAAGAGAAGAAAAGTTTCTTTAGTACTATTATTGATAAACCTATTAAAATAAAACCAAAACCACCTACGGTAACCAATGCGCACATAAAGAATATATATAGAAGAAACACTGTTTATTCTGCTTATTCATTCAATTTAGGCTGCCATCCAGCAGTTGCTCTTGTTAAATCAGAGGAATATTGTTTTTATCTATAAGTATGCAAAACAGTAAGGAAACAACTGTCACATAAAACTAAAATTACTGAGATATGTATTCTCACCAACATTAACTGTATTTTATTCTTTTAATTTGGTATTGCTAGTCAAAGAAGTCACTCAAATTTTGTCTTAGTTAACATAATTTCCCCTGCCACTGACTTCACATCACCTGAGAATCCCTTTTCTCTGACGATTGCTTTTTAAATATGTTGCACATATGTCTCTCTGTCTGCCTAGCTGTCTATTTATCTGTCTATTTCTAGATTTCTCTTTGTGTTATCTGTTTCTGTTTCCACAGAAAACATTTAATTTTGCTAATGTTCACAAAAAGCAAACTTTGGGGTACCCCCACTAATGTTCCTGCAAGTCATCACCAGAATCATAATTAATCAGAAGATTTCACACAGACCAGATAAAACTTTGACTTCTTACACATGCAACTAGTTGGTTGTTGAGTAAAAATAAGTCTGATTTTCATCTTCCTTCATTTTTAACATAATAAAGAGATTTTACTTTAGTGGTAGTGGCAGACATAGGGTCTAGGTTTTCATTCATAGTTCACTAACCTAGCTAATAGCATGTTTTGGACTGCTAAACTTTTAAAAAAAATTTTAACTTAAAAAATACAAAACATTTAAATTACATCATTAATAAAGAACATTTGTAAGTTACACATATATATTTTTAAACAGCTTATTCGTAAATGTTTTGCTTAATTTTATGCCTTCATTTCTATGCCTTTTCATTTTTTCCTTCTGTCCTTATGGATTTACTGAATTTCATGTCCTTTTCCTTCTACCTATATAATCATGCTGTTATGTAGGAATCTTTCTTCAAGCTTTTTCTTATTTACTTTGCAATGTCATGCAAATGATACTATCCATCACAGTAACATGTAAATTTCTAAGATATGCTTAGAGGTTAGAGCTAAAAATATGATCCACAAATAATAAGAATCCCAAACCAAGACCCAGGAATATTAATTATAGATTTATTATAATCTCAAGCATTTTAAGAAAACAGAATGTATTCTGTGGGGCTTGATTATTAATATTTTAATGCCTGGGCTTATTAGCGTTGCTTTAACCTCTGTCCCAATATGTGTATAGTACAGTAAAGTAAGTGCTTTTTAAATCTTAAAAATAGGATTATTTTACATTTAGGCTGGTTTCCTCATTGGTATCCTCATTGGATGAATAAATATATCTCATAGTGGTAAGCATTCATTTTTAGTTGTATGGAATGGTTTAAAATATAGACAAAGGACAGAGAAGTACTTTCATGATGTTCTCTGGAAATTGAAGGTGGGAAAGGTGACTCTAAAAAACTCAAGTAGGAGAAATCCGATGACACAAACATGTAGAAGACAGCTAAGATGTGGTGTGAAGAAGGTCCAAAAATGTCTTATCCACGTCCAGGAAAGAAGAAAAGTCATGAGTGACTTTTTCTCTTAAAATTTTGTGTATATTACTGTAAAATTGAGCGGTCTCTTATTTTCTTAAGAAGAAAAATCAGAAAAGAAAGATTGCTAGACTAAGATTTTATAAGTCAAGTTTTAATATATGAAAAAAAATTGCAGCTAAGTTTCAAGCTGTTGAAGCTGTTGAAATTTAAGTTAAAAAAATGCTAATCCAGCTCTAAATTCCATCTGCCCCATTTAATATTAGTTTATTGGTGGGGAAAAAAATGTATGGAACTCAAAATATTTGTCATTTTTAGACTTACTAGGAGACATTATGCATTCATAAGACAGCTGGCATGTAGATTTCAAATACTGCACAGATTTTTTTAAGATATATCTCATTAAATGTTTAGTTTGCAGCTAGAGCAAACCATTCTATAGTCACTGATAGAGGAAATCAGCATAGAAAAAATACTTTTTCATTCACAGTTCATGCAAACATTTTTAATGACAGTAAAGTTATTTCAAATTTTAGGCCTACATTCATCTGTGTCCAAATTGTTGTACCTCATAGGAGCTAGAATCCAAATGATTCATGTACACATTCTCTTGTAAGGACTAATTTTCCAACCTGGGCCATGATTCCAATTATCACTAGCTCTAGCTGGATTGCCCTTGTACGCAAGAAAAGTATTTTGTCCATAAGACACAATATCTTTGAAAAAGAAAGCATAAAATAAATTAATTGGAAGGATTATGTGATTCATTGTGCTTATACTCAATATAAAAAATTAATCAGAATATTTCTGATTAAAGTAAATATGAGTTGTTTTGTTTCTTTCATCGGGTTACTAAGGAGATGATCCCTATAAGCAGTTGTTCAGCTAAAGAGCCATAGACTGTTAGAAATACTTCATCACCTAAATATTAACGACAAATTGTGAAACAATGTCATGATGCAGATAAAGCTGATGAGACTTTCTAAGTTTCTCTTAAAGCATTAATTCAAGGAGTGCAGAGGTTAGTTTGGGAAGTTAATCAAATAGGCTAGTTACATCTTTGGAGACTTAGTTGAGAAAAAGTAGAGAAAATACATTTGTTTTAGAAATACACATTGCACATACAGCAAAACTTCCTCTATTATAAATTTACAAATGTGTCATAAATCTACAATTTAGCATTACAGATTTGTGTATTTACACACTTAGAGCCAACGCACAAATTCATACCGATGATTATTGATCTATTGATTCTAGTGGGGTCAATTCTGCAAGTGTTGTAATTTCTAGTTCTTTCACTGCTCACTGAAGAGAACCTGAGAGAAATTTAAAAAAAAAAAAAAAACAAAAAAAACCCCACAAACTCAAATTAATGACTATGATATCATAGAATAGAAATATGAGCAATCTCTTTACAATTTTCTTTGTACCAGAAAGGGTTCATAGAAATAACATCGCTCTGTAAATTTTAATCCATAATAATAGAATCATTCAAGATAATAGAATATGATAGCAAAATAAACACTTTTATTTAGAGAAAATATCCCTCACAATAACATTTTTAGATACAAATCTTGAAGCAGTTTGTTGAAGCTGTTCTTGATTTCTTAAATGAAATTTCTTAATTTCTTAAAGCAATATGTTTCTGAACAGCCTTTGAAATGCAGCTTATTGACTGTACTGTGAAATTCTTGGTTGAAGGTAAGGGTAACAGGACAAAATAGGCAACAGTGTGTCAACAGGTGTCACCTCTCTGTAGATCACCTGGAGTTAACTTTAAAAAAATCAGTCAGTATAGAAAGTAGATCAGACTACTTCTGAGTGCAGATAGCTTTACCTTAAAACCTTAAAACAGGCACAATGCAGGTAAGTATTTCTTATAAATATTTATCTGCCCATTGTGAGTTATATGCAGAGGCCTGGGATTTTCTGTTCAACTAACATTGGGTATTTATGTCGTCTGAAATGCACTGACTTGTTTCTTCTCAAGCAAGAAGTAAGGCAGCACATTGGAAGCCTCCTGGCTCAGCTGTGGAAAAAAAAAAAAAGGGAAAGCCAAGTTCCTAATTAGCCAAACTTATAAAAGGAAATTATCAACGACTGATAATAATTCTATTTATCTTCAACAATAAGATCAACACAGGGCTTTGACATGGAAGGGAAGTACATGATACTGTAGTAATCCTATCAAATGTTGGACTGCTTTTCAATTTACAGCTATATTTTTAATGAATCTTGGAAAGATACACTAGCAGAATAAAACCACAGTGCCTAAGGTTCAATTTTATGTCAGGCCTCTGAAATATGCCTACTGAAGCCAAAAAAGGATGACTGAAACCCATGTAGAAATGCCTGAGCTAGCTTTGAACTAGCTGAATGAAGTTGATAACAGTAAACATACAAGAGGTTGAAGCTCAGCATGAGCTATAAAATAGACCTGGGAAAAAGCATCAATACTTAGGAAATTAGTCTGCATAAAATTGGAGTTATTAAAACTACACTTTCACTGGTAACTGATTATCTATATTTCCATGTTTCAGACAAAGAAGAGTATATTCTCCGTTTTATTTTATGTTTATTTAAAATTGTGTGTATAGAGTTGATAAAGATTGTACTGTTGATTTTTTTTCCTCTTTTCCTGATGGATTACAAACATTAAGATGTTTGCAACCCTTAGCATTATTGTTACAATGTAATACTGTATGGGAAAGCAAACAATTACCTGTTCTTTGTACTGTTGTGATATGGGATGTTACAGATATGGCCTTCTGCCAAGTGTTTGTCTGTTAAAGCTAAGATGTATATCCATCAGTATAGAAAGTAGATCAGATAACTTCTGAGTGCAGATTAGAGACAAACTGAAAAAAAATAAGAGGGTACTCTTTTACAGGTATTTTTTTCTTTCAAAGCAGATGATCTGGTTTACTTTGTAATTTAAAAAAAAAAATGCATTTTTTATACTGAGTGATTGCTTATTTTGAGATCTCCAGCCTGGGGAGTCATTCCAGTAGAAAGCAATCCAACAAACAGAAATTAACACTCAAACTGTTCAGTGCTATATTGTTATTTTTCCAAATGTGATGAAACATTAATTGTCGCCATATCTGAGGGAGAACAAGCACATTTTTTTACAGTACTGTGTGCAATGCAGCAACAGTGAAATTTAGTTGTATGAGATCTCACTGCACTGTCCTTTTATGCAATCTTAGCTGAATAATAAACTGAGGCAGCTGGAGTTGTGTATGAAATATGGAGTATTATGACATCACTGGAGTGAGATTTAGTTAAGGGTTTTGGTAATACTAGTTAACTACTTCATATATCTAAAAGAAATTCTGAAAAGAGACTCATTTCCGACAGAATAACAGTGGCCCAGGTTGAACAACCCTAAGCAGAAGCCAGTGGGACAAAAGTGCTACTGCTCCATAAGAAAGCAAGAAATGTGGTGTTCTGAACAAAAGAGTAAGGTTAACTGTTCCTACATGTAGAGGTTGAAGCCTTTCCATTGTATTCTCTGTCCTCACAGTAACTTTGCTGTAGAAACACAGTTGTCAGCAAAAGCAAATAGCATGAATATATATGTCGTTTTGCAAATAGTAAAACCAATAGCTTAAACTGTTAAATACTAGCACGAAGCATACAGCTATGTGGGTAGTGATGGGGTAAAATTGTCCAAAATTGAATTTTTGAGCTGTCTGCTGCTTGCCACATGCAACTGATACAGGAAAATTGTAAATTTTTATAACATTTGGACTAAGCAAAAATGGCACGTCTTTAATCTTCAATAAATAAAGGGACATGAGACTGCACCAACAAATGCTGATCACATGCTGTGCTTTAGCACAGAGACAATCAGACTGGGAAAACTCGGGGGGTGGGGGTGGTGTCCCAGAAAGAAGAGGGGATAGAAAATAAAGGTTCCAAAAAAGTAGTCTCAGAATGAAGGGAGATGGAAAGAAAAAGATGAAGATCCTGTATGGAAGAAAGATGCTGGAAGTGGGGGGACAATCTTGGATAACAGGCACATGCATGGTGACAGATGCCAGGGAACAGCTAAGCACTTTGGTCAGTGATGGCCAAAACTGGTAGCTGGAGACAGTGCCCCAGTGCAACACGACTTTCCACCTGATCTGCCATGGAACCAACTCTCAGTCCTCATAAACTGCAAGCGCTGCTGGATTCCAGAATAATTTGTGTAGTGACCATGTGCAGCCTACTGCACTTTAATTATGTTGCAGAGTTGACTGCCATGGTGTACCTGCATGAACTATCTCTCTGATATTGTAGACAATGATACTGAAGCATTTTTCTTTTTTATAAACGTAGTCAAACTTGATTGAAGAAATGTATCTTTTTATGTCCTACTACATTATGGAATATAGTTTATCCCATCTGAGTCTGCAGTTTAAGGATAAATGCAAAAGGGAGATAACTCACTATCATACCCACAGCAGAACATTTCCTCTACATATTCCTGATAGGATGAAAATTCAGTTAATATACCTTTGTGTGAGCTTTGCCCTTCATTTCATATTCCTTGTGGTATGAATTATTACTGACATTTAAGAACCCCATTTTATAGCTGTGATCAGAATGGAATACAGGTAAATAAAAAGTGACATTATACATAACACAATATAGAAGACTATAAAAAAATGCAGATTGTAGTAGCTCATCCATGTTTAAGGCCATTGAAAGTATTAGAACATCCCATGAAATGAGAACTAATGCTTACTTGCCTGTGGTAAAAAAGAATAGGAAAGAGAAAATAATTAAGTTATAAATCTTTGGTCTGATCCTGAATACTGGTCCCTAATCCTGAGTATGGTATCTTCCCTTAAGTCAGTACCAAGTTATGTAGAATAGAAAATTCCAGAAAAAAATAAACTGGGTGAACATTTATGAAAGGCAGAAATTTATGGCATGAAGTAAAAATTATGTAAAACTTTCTTGTTTTACATAAAGTATTAAGTATTTTACATAAAGACATATTGTGTCAACCCAAATCCATATAAAATGGAAGAAGTTTGATGACTTTTCTCGGTCTTCAATATCTAAGAATCGAACTACGACACAAAATCCTAGAGGCTTACCTGGGACACTGCATGCAAAGCCTAATACTGTACTGAAAACTAATACAAGCGCAACTGGAAATCATATTGATTTAAAGCTGGATGAGAATTCCCGTAAATGAGGACACTTTCCCAGTTTGTCCCAGATTTATCTCTTAGTTCTGGTACTATCCAATTTTGGGTTTGGGTTGGTTTTTGGTTTGGGTTTTTTGGGGGGTTAGGTTTTTTTGTTTGTTTGGTTGGTTGGTTTTTTGTTTGTTTGGTTGGTTTGGTTTTTTGTTGTTGTTTGGTTGGTTTTTTGTTTGTGGTGGTGTTGTTGTTGCTGTTGTTTGTTTCGGGTGTTTTGTTTTGTTTTGTTTTGTTTTGTTTTGTTTTGTTTTGTTTTGTTTTGTTTTGTTTTGTTTTGTTTGGGGGGAGGGGCATTGTTTGAGGGTTCTTTCCTAGTCATTGTGTATGTTACTATTGCTTGGTTGCTTGGTTGCACAAAACTTGTTTTTGTCACATATCATGGAATATGGTGGGATTTTTACATTTTACAAATACTGGAATTTAAGAAATGAAGAGTTGAGAAGAGGAAAATTACATAGTTACCTACTAGGTAAGTGGAATGAGGATTTAACACCTTGTCTTGAATACATGAATTTTTAAAATATATGTGAAGAGCTACTAACAATTAGATAATTTTTAAAGTATAAATTGAAGCTAAAATTGATTCTTTGAGGGGTTTTCACCATATAAATTTCATTTGTCCAGTATCAATTGATTTCACAAACACCTTTTATCATTAATGATTGTTAATGACTGTTGAAATTTTAAGCTCTCCCAAATAAAGTGTTTAGTTTCTTGAAAGTGCTTTGTTTTTTGGGAAAACATAACATTAACGAAAGTAATAACTGAAATTTGTACTAGAAAGTTAGCTTGTTGCAGGCAGGTTGACCGTTTTTTTTTGCAGGATACTAAAACCCTTGAGTGCCTTCTATTGCTTTCCCTCTCTTTATCTTTCTTTCTTTCTCTTCTTTTCTTCTTTTCATGCACACATATACACAAAGTACAACCAGTTTCTCCCACTAGACACCTCCCACTAAACCAGGTTGCTCAAAGCCTCACCCAGCCTCGCCTTAACTACTTCCAGGGATGGGACATCCACAACTTCTCTGGGCAACCTGTTCCAGTGCCTCACCACTCTCACAGGAAAGAGTTTCTTCCTAATATCTAATCTAAATCCCTCCTCTTCCAGTTAAAAACCATTACCCCTTGTCCTGTCACTGCACTTCCTGACAAAGAGTCCCTCTCCTGCTCTCCTGTAGGCTCTCTTCAGATACTGGAAGGCTGCTGGAAGGTCTCCCTAGAGCCTTCTCTTTTCCAGCCTGAACAGCCCAAGCTCTCTCTCAGCCTGTCTTCACAGGAAAGGTGCTCCATCCCTCTAATCATCTTTGTGGCCCTCCACTGGACACATTCCAACAGGTCCATGTCCTTTCTATGTTGAGGATTCCAGAGCTGGACACAGTACTCAGGTGGGGTCTCACAAGTGCAGAGTAGAAGGGGGAGAATCACCTCCTGCGACCTGCTGGTCATGCTTCTTTTGATTCAGCCCAGGATATGGTTGGCTTTCTTGACTGCCAGTGCACACTGCCAGCTCATGTTGAGCTTCTTATCCATGAGCACTCCCAAGTCCTTCTCTTCAATGCTGCTCTCCAGCCATTCTCTGCCCAACCTGTATTTGGACCTGGGACTGCCACATCCCAGGTGCACGACTCTTCAGTTGGCTAGTTGGACTTCATGCCATTTGCATTAGCCCACTTCTCAAGCCTGTCCACATCCCTCTGGATGGCATCCCTTCCCTCCAGTGTGGTGTCATCGGCAAACTTTTTGAGGGTGCATTCTATGCCTCTGTCCATGTCTCCGACAAAGATGTTAAATACTATTGTTCTCAGTACTGACACTTAACAGATATGACTCATCACCAACCACCACTTGGATATTGAGCCGTTGACCTCATAAGTTAACTGCAGCCAAGACTACCTTAAAGACTAGATGGTCAGTTAATGTTTCTTCCACATTGACTCTTTTTTTACTATGATTTATGGTGATTTTTACATGGATGTTATATTAATTCTCATGAACCCTAGTGAGAAAATAAGAAAAAGTTTGCCTACAGGGAAAACTGGCAAATATACAGATATAGAAATTTGAAGTTTAAGCTGCTACTGAATCCGAGGTGCAACTTAGGCAACTGTTTTGCTTAAGTGCCTACTAGACAAAAATACACTTCAGAAATCTCAAATAAAAAGAGTACCATTTATTAGGATTCTTCGGTCACTGCAGCATTTTTCAGAGATATGAAAGCATTACTTTCATTAGGTTTAGATATATCCCACCGGGATCCACGGTCTTTTCTCTGTTTTTTTTTTTCCCATATATTTATTGATTTTATTGATTAAGGCATCTGTTTTATGTGAAACCATTATTTGATCATGTGGAACATTGTTTAACAGCTGTTATAGTTCAGAAAAGGAGGGGCAGGATATTAATATTAATAATTAATATTAATATTTTAACACCTGGCCTGACAATGGTAATATCAAAGAATCTCACTTTTAGAAAATTACTGAGGTATTTTTAAGTATTTTGACTCTGATGGCAGTGTGGATTTTTCTGCAATTTGAAAAACATTCTTGAAATCATAAAAGAACTTTTGCAAGTAAAGTAGAGTACTTTATAAAGATTTTTTTTTTCCTTCTTTGATTTTTTTGATTATGACATTTTTTTTGATCAAAGTTATGGCTCAGTTTCCCTGATAAATTATGTTAGATCACTGAAAATCAATACATTTATTCATTACAAGGTATCCAAAAAATTTGGAGTTTGTTTGTATGTTGGTTTAAATTCCACTTCATGAATAAAAGCAAGATAAAATATTTCATTGAGATGAGAAAGTTCTGAGGCAAACAATTCCAGGACATAGACAGAATAACTGATTAAAAAAAAAAAAAAGCTAGAATTACAGTGTTCAGGCTGTGGTCAAGATCATATTCTCCTGCTTTGCATCCAAAATATGAAGGAACGTACTTAAGAAATGTTTTACATGAAATCATGTTACTTGAAATACTATTTACAGTAGCAAATAAAATATCTGTTAAAATGTTTTGATCATATTATGCTACAGCAAGTCAATGCTCTGATCAAAAGTTTTTCTACCAATGTGCTGGCTGAATGAAAAGATTATTTTTTCTGCGATCATTTAGGACTGTTAGAAATTGCTGCTATAGCAAATAATTACATTGTTTAAGTGTATAAGTTAAGTTAAGTTAAGTGCTGCATATTATTTTGCTCTTTGCAGTGGAATCCCACTGCAGTAAAATTATGATTAAAATACTGTGTCCTCCTGTATGCTACTTCACTGAAGAGATTACAAAGCTTCAGTTTCTGCAATGACTTGTGTAATCTAAACCTCTCAGTTTTCATATCATCAAGAAAGATAGATAGGGAAATAAAGCAGTTTGGACAACTCCCACTAGCTCCAAGCAGGTGCAGATTTGCTATACCTGCCAGCTGACCCTCGTTTTGCATGTCAAACATTGTATTGAATTTGAGACAGAAGAACTGGCAGCAATCTGAATTTCATTTAGTTTAGCTGCTTTCGGTTATCCTCTTACTTTCCACTGCTTTGTGGTCTTTACTGCTGTTGAGGGTGTCAAGAGGATGTAGAGAAAGGAGGATCAGTTTTCAAATATTAATGACCATTTCAAAAAGATGGGGCATTCACAAGTAACTGGAAGGGAAGTGCTAAAAACTTTTTTCTTGTTTAAGGGATAGGAATTAAATCTTTGGACAGAATTTAATATTTCTAGGAAATTTATTGAAGAACCAAGTTCTATCAGTTCTATGCTTGAGCAGTAATGTTTGCTCCATGTAGCTCTGCATGCTTACAATACCAGGAAATAAAAAGAACTTTGTGTGAGAATAAAAGCTATATACCTCCTAAAGCCATAGAAAGACATTTCAGCATGTCACATGTTAGCTTTGGGTCTTCTTGTTTCCTGCAGCAGCTGTCCCCTGTAGTGGTGATATGGGTAAGAGACAAAGTTTCTCAGCTTCAACTCAGCTTTGAACTCAGCAGGAACTATAAACCAGAAGTTACTGTCTCTCATATATTTGCTGCCACTCGGCACTGTACTCTGTCTCCCCTCCCTGATTTTTCCACTGTGGTCGTTACCATCTTTTAGCTCTTTTATAACCTTCAGGTCTTAAACAAATGATGTGTGCATTGTAGACTGAAACCTATGTAGTTATATTCCCCAGAAATCTAAGTGCCAGACTGAAACTTGGGATAAATACAAATATGACTATATTTTCAAGATTCTAGGTGTCAGGTAAATATATCCATTTTGTTTTCACTATCAAGCTATCAACAGAACAGAACATGAGAAGGACAGATTTTATGTTCTTTTTAAACAGAAGAATATGACTTCCATCTCAGGTAGACCCAAAGCCGCAGACTGTTGTAGGCTTATATACATTACTAAGAGAATATCATCGTATGCTGGCCATACACAGTCTTCCCTGGATCAACACCGCTGGTGATTGTTAGTCAGATACTGGGGTAGGCAAATGAATATGGTCTGTCTTATTAACAAACTGCAATAAGGCAAACCACATAGGTTCAAGAATATAAAATTACAAATATTTATAATTAATATTATAGGTGTTTTCACACATCTACAAGAGCAGCTAAGGTACAAAGTAGTTCTATAAAGCTGTAAGACGTCAGACATAATTTTAAATGTTGACGAAGGTGTAGCACATTTCTTCCTACTGCTACCTGCAGAGAGTGTTTGCTTGATCTGCATGAGATGCCCAAAGATTTTTCTTATTCTGATAATATGGTTTACCTTCTGCTACTCTGGATACTTTAGAAGTGCAGTAGAGAAAACAAACAAAAATAAAAAGTGTATTTTAAACTTACATTGAGAAAGAGGAAGGTAGAGAAAAAAACGTTATCCCAGCTAACCAGTCAAAGAAAGTAATTATGTACTGATGAGGTCTTTTGGGCAGAGGAAGAGAAGAATGGTTTTAACATATTTGTCTTCCTTTTGAGGCTGTCAGCTTGAGAACACTGAAATATATTTTGAGAATTTGGGTACTGATTAGTACCCAGTCTGTAACTGTTTCTGTACTTCTTACTTTCCAAAAACTCCCAATGGCCACACATTTGTCTTAATCCTTTGGTGACTGGACATTTACAAGTTTTTTGCTAACTGACTAGAGGCATTGTCTCAGAAACTGTATGTGACTAGTACCCCATAATAAGAATCTTACATAGCAAATACAAAACTGTCCCTTTTAAAGTAAAAACTCAATGTAATAGCAGAAATGGAAATACTACATACCTGCCTGCTGAGGGCCAAGTATATGTTTTATACTTCATTATACTGTTCACTATCTGTGAACAGATAAATTTTCAGAATTTCCTTTTACCATCTTTTTATAACTCATGATAATAGCAAGATCTAGTGAGCTATTAATCCTTTCTGATAAGTTAAAAATAAATAAATAAAAATAAATAAATAAATAAATAAATAAATAAATAAATTTCACTTTATATATATATAAAGGGCTAATTAAAAACTACTTCAATAAGGTAAAGGGGACAGTTCCATGACTGGGTGCACCCTAGCCATAGTGTGCCAGAGACACTCCCTCTTTAAACAAAGAATATCCTGAGGACTCTCACCCCATGCAGTTAATGGCAGGTAGTTACTTGTTGAACACCATACATCTCAACTGGATATGAAAATTCATTAAATAATATAGGGGATGAAGTTAGAGGGAGAGATAGGTACCTATAAATAGGCCCCACAAAAATTACAAAGACAAAAACTCGCTGAGCAAAACCCACTTAAATTAGTCTGTAGATACATAGGATAAGAGGTGCCTCAAGCAATACTCTTCCATGAAGCCATAGTCTGGCTTCATTAAGGTGTCTGTCTCCAGCCAGGGCTAATAGCACCAAAATGTCTGTACAACTTAGGTTGATATTCCCATTCTTTCCCAAAGAAGGTTTGGGTCTTCTCTTACACAACTCGCACAGAAGATAAGCATTCAGTGCAGCAGCAGGATCCTCAAAGCAAAAAGAGATGACCTTGAAGACAGGTCTTGGAGTGCTTTGACTACAAACTAGAATATAATCTCCTCCTTCCAATATCACTTCTGAATGTTCATGAAGAACGGCTATTATTCCCTTGATTATGAAGCTTTTGAGCTAGACAGACACTATATGAAAATCTTCAATTATTCAGCAATATTTTCTGTGATAACCAGCTTGAAAGAGATCAATGATTTTTTTTTTTCCCCATGTTATGGGTTTTAATTCCAATATAACAGGTTTTGTTTTTTTCAGTAGCTCCTTATAAAGATATGTAATTTGTATTACACAATAGAGTTCAGTATTATCTCCGAATGAGGCACAACACACTCTTATGCAATATATTTCTGCAATGTAACTATTTTTTATTTCCCTGACTACTAGACTGAAACTACTGATTTGATTTTGATTTCTGATGGAAAACACTGACTACAAACAAGGGAGTGTGTTATGTGTATGTGTGCATGCACATGTGAAGTGAACTTATCTGCCAAGTCTTTACCATTAGTTCAGAAACCATTAAAAGCAAAAAGACTACTTACAATACTGAACCTGTAAATATAAGCATATAATGATTTTATATTTTTCATACCATTGATTATTTGTGACATAAAATTACCTTCTTTCCCACCCTTCATTTATTTTTTAAATCTCTTTTTCACTTTTTATTAATCTTAAGGGTTGTTCATGCACATGTTTATTTTTCTTTTTTATAAGACAAATTCAAGGAGAACAACATTGTTGATTTCTAGTCCCTGGTACTCCTGTTATCTTAGGGTTCATTCACACTATTCAATTCAGTCAGCAGTGACCTCTGAAGCATATTGCGACTTACTGAAAATGGGCATTTATTTGCCCACCTGCAGTTCCCAAAATACTGATAATTGCAAACTCTAAATTGGTAGTTCTCATCCAGCAACTGAGTTCTGATTAAGGAGAATTTGAGGATTTGGGAGCAGTGAATAGTGACAGATAAAGGTCTTGGGGAGGCTCTCCTTGATGAAACAGCAACTGCCTGCAACAGGAGCTCTGGAATTGTATACCAAAGTCAACATCAGTTTTTATAACTTAATAAAAGCTAAGGAAAATAAACCAATAGACACATTACAATACCTGGATGAAGATATCCTTAGCAGAACCTGCACTTTCTGCTTACTATGATTCAGATTGCCTAGATCAGAAGTAAAAAGTCTGTTGTTTAAATGCTAAAAAAGAACAAAATTGTGGCCAGAATATTCCATGAGTTACTGAATAAATACAGATCTTTAATAAAAACCGTTTCCACGCTTTCAGCTTTCTCTCTGTCAGAATGCAAAATTATGTTGTGAAAGTTTTCAGTGACAAAGGTGAAAACTATGCACATATGCAAAAATATATGACAAGATTTGAACCCCAGGAAATAAAGATGCTATGTCAAGTCTGTTACACTATGAGAAACCAAAGTTTAATTTCCATATATGTAGAACATCTGGAGAATCAACCCAGGTTATTAACAATGGGTTTCTAAAGTCAGGACCTCTCCCTCAGTCTTAAGTAATGCTGGATAAAACAAGCAATATAGCTTGGGATTAACACAACCACAATAAATTCTAAACATTGGAATTGATTGGATGTTACTGAAAAGTTTGTTAGAATAGAAATGTATTGTATAGAATGATCTGTTTAAAGTCTTGTCTATTTGCTTGAGAAATGACATCTTTTGCAAAAAGAAATCCTTCAGCTTTATAAAAAAAAAAAAAGTCTATTGTAAAAAAAAAGAAAGATAATATACAAAATAATTCTATATCCTTGTACAGAAAATCAAACAAGAGAATGAATGTGTATATCTATATGGCTGGGTGGTCAGGTGAGTGTGCTTTTAAGTTTAGTAAAACTGATTTTTTTTTCTTTCCTACATAATAAAAGCCAGAAGTTGCCAGTTTTCAGGGCATTAGTTTTTGCAACAGGAGTCCAAAAGATTTCTAATTTAATTTTCCCATATAAAAAAAGAAATCAATTTCAAACAACTTTAGTGAAAAAATTCATTATAAATAATATAATAGTTCAAATGTAGTGGATAATATTCCTTATGAAATACAGTTTCATGCAGTTACATTATTGATCTCTATTGCAATAAGATTAGGATTTTATATATTCTTGCTTTCACAAATCACATCATAAGATTTTTCTATAGTGTACAGATCCATAACCATCAGTTGTTTATATTCTGTGTTAACAAGGCTTTTTTCAGTAAGACTGAAAAGTCTTTTCACTTCTAAATTCTGATCATATGGGATCCTCTTAGTCAAAAGCACAGAGTATAATTTGAAAATGTACATAAATTTTAACTGCCACTCATTACCATGCCCACTAATTTTGGCAGTGAAAACATGGGAGAAAGCAGAACAATCTAAAATGTCTCATCTTTGAAGCCAATCTTATGTACATTTTACTTCATTCTGTGATTTAAATGCAACACTATGTAGCACCAAGCAAGTAGAAGTATAGGAAAACCTGAAAAAGAAGAGCAATGCTTGATGACTGCTTCCTTTTGTCTTCTTCTTTGTGTCATATGAGATGAAATGTTTTTGAGCAGCTGTCAACACTGTGTAAACACAATGGCCACTAATTTAGAAGGTTTTAAGCCAAGGAAAGCATCTGAAAACAAATATGATAAAGAAGGAACCTGCTTTTCTTCTTTATCAGTTCTGTCTTGATGAACAATCAACAAGAGTTGCCAGAGGGAAGAGTAAGAGTGTCATAAGCATGTCTATAAAAAGCCTTGTTTGTCTTTTATTAAGAAATGGAAAAACAATCTCTCTCCTTATTTCTTTGTTGCTTACCTACATTTTGACAATGCAGCCACTCAGAAAAAAAAACAACCCACCAATTTAAAACACGACAGACATGATTATCAATGCCATGGTGTTGAAAGTGTTTGTGGGTGTTGATCACTGTGTTGAACTTTGTTAGTCACTCAGGTGCTTAGAGTAGCCTGGAATGGCTTCTGCAGTAAAATTTCTAAGTACGGGGCAGGTTTCAGACTCAGTCTGGCTCCCTTGTTATGTCTAGCAGTCTCTAGCTCTTCTTTCACTATTATAAATAGTAAAAGTATTTCATACCTATGAAGAACTGTATTAAAGGTGGGGTTTTTTCTGAGCTTAACTTTCTGAATCATAATCCCTTACTAAACGTTGGCAAGTATTAACCAGTAAAATGAATGGTGATGTGTAGGCTTTTTTTAGTATAAGCAAATAGCTGTGAGTAATCCTCATTTAGGCATGGATCTAATTCACATGTACTTTTGGAACTGAAGAATAGCATTAGAATGAAAATGAGACTATTTGATAATACATTTAAATAAAAAATAAATGAAAATAAATATCATTATATATCCTTTTTTTCCCCCACATATTTTAAAATTTCACTTGAAGAAATGCAGTCAATAATAGTTCACAGAGGTAACTAAACTAAGGTAGTTCATAAACATGCACATTAAAGCTTATATCATATAATGTGTGTATATTATACCCATGTAGAAGGTAGCTCTTTCCTATTTTTTAGCTTAAGTAATAACCATAGACAAAATATTTTATCTCAGTGATAGAAAAGTACAATTATTTACATAGTATATTTACAGCAATAATTACTATTATTTTCGCATTCTCTGCTAGCTGGAATAAACTAAAAGTGTTTTAAGATTTATCATGACAAACAATACATGATAAAATAAGTAATTACAAGCATAAAAGATTATAGATTGTAGTTTGTAGTTAAATTAGCCCATTTCCTCCTTAGCAGTTTGATAATCTGGACTCGTATCACTACAACTCTTTATTATCTGTTCATACAGTATTAATTACTGATAGTCTGTGGATTGGAAACATATTAGAGTCATTAAAAAAAATCCAAAATAATTTGTTAATTATATATTTCTTCACTGTGTTTGGTTATGGCTGAAGAAAAGGCCAAAACAAATACATTTTCAATGTTTCTATCATGTGGGGTTTCAATTTTTCGAGAATAAATTGGAAGTTTTTTAAGTACCTGGGCTAATGATCCTTGCTTTGTTCTCAAATTTAAATGAGACATATCTAATCAAGATTCAAAATCTTGATTGTTTCTGTTACAGAAAGAATTTGTAATGACATGTTTGTTCAATTTCTTTTCCCGAGGATATCAGTGAAGCACATTTTTCCATAGTCAAAATTCATATAATCCTGTATGAGAATTTGAGACTGAAATGAATGCCAGATAGCAGAGCCGTGTGACTGATGTGTGATCTTTGCGGACTTACACTTTGTCTAGTCATTTACTGTTGTGCAAAGCTGATGCAGATTGCTACCAAACCAGATTTTGCACTGATATTTCTGGGAAGTAAGTACACAAGCTAAAACTGACTATATCAGGCAATAGGGAATGTTGCTAAGTGACCAGCCAGAACATTTGCTTAAGCATTGTACAGAGATACAGAAGTCAAACTGTGCAAGAAGTCAAACAGTTGTGTTTTTCAAGCTTTTATGTTGACAGCTTGTTACTTTACAGTGAAAGGTTTAAGCCAAACCTTGGAATTCCTCAGAGACATATGGATTTGGCAAGATTCAGCCCATCACTTGGAGCAAATCTGCTCATGACTTAATTAGAAGGGTTTAAAAAGAGATCACTTGCAGGTTGTTTTATACTGTATAAGCAAGTTTGTGTGCATATATACTTTGAAATCACTGTGTTCTAGTTAATTGAATTATGTAACTATGCTAGAATAGATTAATAAGAAATATATATATATATATTATGTAGAATTTAAGAGAATTTTGAGTCAGTGAAATTTATAGTATAATAATATAAATTATATAAANTTTTTAGGCACAAAATGAAGAAAGAAAAATGTTCTGTCACCAGCTTCATATTCTAAAATAGCCAGCACTGTTACACAGAAGAATCAAATCCATTGGATGATTTTAAAATTTCAATATTCTCTCTTTTGTATAAAACTAAACTATTAAAATGAGACTGAATACTGTTTGTAGATAATAATTCATATTAATAAATGATGTGATGAAACATTTAAATAACTGCAGTGTGGGAAAAAAGAAATTAATTCTTTCTGAATGGCTGTTGGCAGTACTTGTGGATCCAATTGTAGATTTATATCATATCTTTGCGTAATGTAGTATATGAAAATATTTTCAAAGAACTAATAGTAATCCAAATCAAGATACTAGTCAGAGGAAAATATAAAGTATATGTATGGGATCAAGTTCACAAGTATTAAAAATTATCTTCAGTTTAAAAACCCAAATATTTTAAAATATTTAATAGAATAGTTTTTCATATATTTTAGCAATGCTTATAGCACCATTTTTGCAGGAATACTATTAACAGAAATCTATTTCACTTTTATCCACTAGGTGGTCATTTTATGTCTATGTAATGAGTAGATTTAACACAATCAACATATTTCATAACCAAATCCATTTCTTTTTCAATTTACATATCATTAATTGAATATTATTGTCAAGAAAAACCTGAGTTTAATTTTTTTTAATATATTGAAGCTATTGTTAATAAAATAGAAAAATAATCCCCTTCAAATTACCTAGTTCAATTTTCAGTGTTAAAAATTCAACTGTTCTATGGTATTTTTGATTCTTCTAATATGAAGAAATCACAGTTTAAATTACAGTTATTGTATGCTTACATGTTAAGGCCAGCTCCTTGTACTTGAGCTATTTTGTATACAGAAACAAACACTTTGATGTAATATTAGTTATTTCCATTCCGTTACTGCAAGTTTTCAAAGAGATAGACAAGAAAACAAGTTATATGTTTGAATAAGCAAATCATTTTAAAATTTAGTCACCTTCAAACATGTTTTTAATTTGGTGGGACATTTTTCTTCTCAGCTTAGGCTCCTAGAAGTAGTAAATATTGTCGATATTCTGAGATGTAGAAAAAGCTGAGTATGGCCATTAGGACTTAATGCAAAAGCTTTGAGATGATGGCTCCAGAACTCCAACCCCATATCTCTTACTGTCACTTGTGAGTTTGAGCATGTTGTTTTACAGACAGATTATGGTCCCAGCTAAGTCTCTAACAGTACAGTATAATCTTACCAATCTGAAAATTTCCGTAATATAACAAACCCTTATAAATGAGATGGGGATAATATAAATTTCCCAAGGAGAAAGACATAGCCAGAGTCACATTGGAATGAACATTCATCAATTCCTTTGTCCCTCAGGGGTTTTAACAGATGCCACTGTTAAGGTTTCCTGCTCTGTAATACACCTGTATTACTCTGAGGCCTTGCTGCATGAGTATTAGACTTTTCTAAAGGTATTTTACAAAGAAGTTTTATTGCCATCCTCTGACTGTGATAGTAATCGGCCATCCTCTGATTAGTTGTGATAATAACCAAACAAAAGATGCTCCGTTCTAAATATAGACCTTTGTTAAAAGAGTGCTATGAGACATTGTGGGTATTTAGAAAGTGTTTGAAATATGTGTGTAAAAGGTAAAGTTAAAATACTGTTCAGAATCTTCACCACTAATAATCAGTGATATAGTAACTGCCATTACATGTCATGTATATATATATATTTTATTTCTTATTTTTTTAAAAATAAAGTCTGATTTTTAAAAAAATTAAGTACCTTTTAATGAGAGAAAGTGTAGTAAATCAGCAAGGTCATTTTTAGGCATAATTTTGTCATTTTCATTTTATTTTTACCATATATGTTTATGCATCACCATTGGTTTGACTTCACTGATGTGGAGACTAAGAAGGATAAGAAAGAAGCATCATCAGTGGTTAAGAAACAAGCACCTCCCATGCAGACTCACAGGCTGCAAGCACAGGAGGCAGCAGAAACAGGGTTTCATTTAATATTTTGGATGACTTAACTACTAAATTTAATATTTTGGATGACTTAACTACTAAATCCAAATCTATCATCTAATTAAATTCCATTAAACTATTTCACTAAGCAATGATCAGATCCTGTTTCTTAAGCTTGACTTCCTTGTGTTCTGCCATTTACATGACTATTCTAGTAAGTCAGTTTCTAAACATCACTCCAAGCACTTACCAGACAATCTCTATCCAATTTTCCGTATCCACAGCAGAATACATTCAAGCAGCTCAAACTTTCTAGTTCATAACCCATCAGTTCCTCTTGCTTATTTCTAAAAAGACTTCACAGTCTGGACCATGCTGTGGATTTCTCTGCTCTCTAGGCCAAAATAAACACCTTACCTTCTACCTTACTTTTCTTTGAATATATATTATTCTAAGTAAAAGAAAAGAAACACTTTTATTCTTATCTAGCTAGAAAGTATAATGTTTCAGTAATTAAAGAATTTTTTTGTCATGTGACAACTCAGGAAAATTCTATAATCTGAAAAAGAATTTAATGATTTTTAGAGTCACAGATCAAAAATAGTCAGGAACATTCACTGCATAATCTCTCTTCTTTGTGAATTTTCCTAAAATAATTGACTACATTTTAAAATCTTGCCTTAGATTCCTGCCATAAAAATGGTGCCTACCTAAGACATGAGTACTTATAAGTTCATGCAGTCTCATATAGAAATATATTTGAGGTGTCTCTGCACTTGATTTAAAGAATGCTCTACAAATGAAGACTAATGATATATTTGTTCTTCATTAGAAAACAGTGGCTAACTACTGTTATTGTGTGTTCTTAAAAAGTCTGGTGTTATTTCTTTCTACTAACCTGTCTTTGCTTTGATCATAAAGTTGGCTCCTACCACTGCACCTTAGTCAAACAGAGTTTGCATACATTTCCCAAGGAGATATGTCCTTCTGATTGGCAATTGGATGTCTGAGAACTGAAGAATTAACACTTTGGTCACTGGGGCTAGGTTACAGACATTATAGTTAAGAACCAATTTCATATTTTGCAGCTTTGTATTCAACATGCTTATATAATGACACATATTCATGTGATTTATAAATGATAGCCAATTTTATGAACTACATTCTTTAGTGGGAGACTGAAGAGTGGGGCAAACTATCTTAGAGAATGTCCTATAATTGTCTTTTCATTTTCTGTCTTCAATGAGAAGTGTATGTTATTGTGACATACTCTGCCCTTAATCACATTGAGAAGTTCCTTACAATAGTACAGAAAGCTATACAGCCTGTTCAGGCCAGATTTTTGTTTTCAGCTTCAATCTGCTCATGAAAACATATTTCAGGTGAATATAAAGAATTAAAACATTACCACAGTTTATTTTATGAGACCATTAAAAAGGGCTCCAGTATAAATTCAGAAATATAACCGAAGCAGAGGTTCAAAATTTGCACTTTTAAGATTGAATCCTGTCTGAAACAAAGATAGAGACATTGCAGAGGATATCTATGGGTGATTATATATTTGAAACATCAGATATTTAGATACTTAGATGTTTTCCTTCTCATATTTGAATTTATGCTTTCATTTTATATTTTTAAAATATACGCTTATAAAAAAGGCACTACACAGCAATGTAGTATACATCACTAACAAGATGAAACAGCATAAAAGAAGAAATATAAGGAAATTATTTACTGTGGATGATATTTGAGGTACAGCAGCCTTCCTTTGATAAAAAGCCTGTATAGTTATCCGAGTTCTAAAGATTGACAGTACTATTTCAGTAAAGTTTATTGTTCGTACTAGACCATTGCAAAACAGAGTAAGAGATAGAACAAATTTGATTTTGAAGCTGACTTTTTGTGCTTAAAGCATGTGATGAGGGACAATGTTCTGACAGCTCAAGCTTACTCAAGCTTAATGACTGATCTAAATTGGAGCTTGGAGATAAAAGAAATTCTTTAGTGATGCCTCAGTTGTCATTGATTGCTATGAGCAATTTTAAAGCTATTCAAGATGAGAATTGCCAGCTTGGTTCTGAAGGAGAAAAAAGTGGTACATACAATTGGAAGATGGTGCAAATGCTGCTGCATTAGAAAAAAAAAAAAAAAAAAAAAAAAAAAAAAAAGGTTTACATTACTTGTATATGTAGGTGATACATATACATATATATAGCATTATAGATCATCAGGGAAAAACAGTAAATCTACAGGGTGCAATGTAAGCATTAACTGTGACAGGAAAGACAAAAATGAAAGGCTGGGAACATTCTAAATAGCAGAAATAGCAGCAGCAGCAAGACAACTGAAAACAAAATGTTCTAGGCTAAAGACAATAAGGAAGTTAACTGTAGAGCAGAAGTTACACTTCTGACTGTCGATCCCAGAAAGCATTTCTCTCTGTCAAATTCTTTCTATTCTTGCACATAGCATAATATATTTTCCATTTAAGCTACTATGATTAGAACAGCAAGTATTTCAACAGTAGTGATAGAGTAAGATAAAAGCCTACACAGCCATGGCTGCCTAGGTGAGGACAGGAGTTCTTATGCTATCAGTTTGCCTGGTAAAGGGTCAGATCATTGTAGTATCATAGAATCATTAGAGTTGGAAAGAATCTCGAAGATTGTCTAATTCCAACAATCCTGCCATGTGCAGGGACACCTTCCATTAGACCTGGTTACTCAAAACCCTATCCAACCTTACATTTTACACCTTCAGGGATGTGGCATCCACAGCTTCTCTGGAGAAGGAAGTTATTATCAATGCATTCCAGGAAATTCCTGGATTGTTTATGATCTGCTGTTGTCCCTTCAACAGGTATTGGGGTGGTTGAAGTCCCTCACCAGGACCAGGGTTTGTGAACATGAGGCTGCTCCTATCTGTCTTTTGAGGCCCTTATCTCCTTGATCTTCCTGGTCAGGTAACCTGTAGCAGATTCCCGCTGTCACATCACCTGTCCCTGTCCTCCCTTAATCCTGACTCATAACCTCTGACTTGGCTCCTTATCGATCCCCAGGTGGAGCTCCATCCCGCTGATCATTATAAGGACACAGGCTTATGTTTGGGTGAGAAAGGGCTGTAACTTCTCTGTTCTTCCAGAAGTTTTGGATTAGTTGTGTATTAGTGTTGCTGTGTCTTCTGAAAAGCTCACCTTAAAGCCAAAAAGCTGTCTCTTGAGCAGTATATCTGGAGCCAAACAGCATACTTAAGCATATAGGTTTCACAGTGACGAATGTGTTCCAACAATCTGTGGGTCTCAATGAGGCTTGCTGTGTTGTTCAGATAGCAAATTTTGTCTTCAGAGCAGCCTTCAAAAGACAATGTGTAAGATACTTTTTCTGCTGATATAAGTAGACTGCCTACTTTTGGAGCAGAGAGTCCCACACAAAAGAGTCCCTCTCCTGCTTTCCCATAGACTCCCTTCAGATACTGGAAGGTTGCTATAAGGTCTCCCCAGAGCCTTCTCTTTTCCAGCCTGAACAGCTCCAGCTCTCTCAGCCTGTCCTCNCTCTAATCATCTTCGTGGCCCCCCGCTGGACTCATTCAAACAGTTCTATGTCCTTTCTATGTTGAGGACTCCAGAACTGGACACAGCACTCCAGGTGGGGTCTCAAGAGTGCGGAGTAGAGGGGCAGAATCACCTCCTGTGACCTGCTGGTCACGCTTCTTTTGATGTAGACCAGGATATGGTTGGCTTTCTGGGCTGCCAGTGCACGCTGACAGCTCATGTTGATCTTCTCATCCATGAGCACTCCCAAGTCCTTCTCCTCAGGGCTGCTCTCCAGCCATTCTCTGCCCATTCTGCTCTCCTCCTGCCATTCTCTTCTACTCTGAGCAGTTCTCCATTCTCAGAGCCCCTGGTTTTGCGTTCTGAGACTTGAGCATTAGAGCCCTTGTTGGTGAAGACTGAGGCAAAAAAGTCATTCAGTACCTCAGCCTTATCCATATCCTGGGTGGCCAGGTCTCCCGTTTCCTTCTGGAGAGGGCCCACAACCTTCCTAGTCTTGGCTTTTTCCCTGACATATCTAGAGAAGTTTTTCCTATTGTCTTTGATGTCCTTGGCCAGATTCAGTTCTCTCTGAGCTTTTGCCTGTCTGATATGGTTCCTGGCCACTCATAAAGTTTCTCTATATTTCTCTCAGTCCGTCTGTCCTTGCTTCCATCCTCTATAGGCCTTCTTTTTGATTCGGAGTTTGTCTAATAACATTCATCCACACAGGCCTTCTGGCTATTTTGCCAGACAAGTTCTTCTTTGAGATGCACCTCTTCTGAGCTTGGAGGAAGGGATCCTTGAACACTAACCAGATTCCATGGGCCCCTCTCCCCTCCAGCTCTTTTTTCCACACTACCCTGTCAATCAGATCTCTCAGGAGTTCAAAGTCTGATCTCCTGAAGTCCAGAGTATCAAGCTTTCTGCACATTCTCCTCACTGCCCTAAGAACACTGAATTCTACTATTTCATGATCACTACAACCAAGACTACCCTTCAGCTAGACATTGCTCACCACCCCCTCCCTGTTGGTAAAGACAAGATCCAGCGTGGCTCCTTTCCTTTTCGGTTCCTCGGTCATTTGAAGAAGGTAGTTATCATCAACATACTCCAAGAACTTTCTGGATTTCTTGTGTCCTGCTGTGTTGTGCTTCCAACAGTTATTGGGGTGGTTGAAGTCCCCCATGAGGACCAGTGTGTGCAAGCACGACACTGCTCCTATCTGTCTATAGAGGGTCTCATCTTCCTTGTCACTCTGACCAGGTGGCCTGTAGCAGATCCCTACTGTAACATCACCCATCCCTGTGCTCCCTTTAATGCTAACCCATAAACTCTCTGTCAAGTCTTCTTCCATTCCCAGGTGGAGCTCCACACACTCCAGCTGGTCCTTGACATAGAGGGCAACACCCCCTCCCTGTCTGTCCTGCCTGTCCTTCCTGAAGAGTCTGTAGCCCTCTATTCCAACACTCCAGTCATAAGAGCCCACCATGTCTCAGTAATGCCAATTAGATCATAGCTCTGGAGGAGTGCGTATGTCTGTAACTCCTCTTGCTTGTTGCCTATACTGCATGCATTTGTGTAAAGCACTTCAGCTGGGCGCCCAATGGGGCTGACTTCTTAGCTGGAATGGATCCATTTCCTTTGTGTTGCTCTTCAGGTGGCCTACGTATGCAGTGTTTTGTTTGTGGTTGTCGGGTTCCTTTTACCTCTGGAGACTCAGAGATAGGCCTGATGTTGTCTCCCTTCTCCCTCCTCACATCTAGTTCAAANATATTTCTCTCAGTCCGTCTGTCCTTGCTTCCATCCTCTATAGGCCTTCTTTTTGATTCGGAGTTTGTCTAATAACATTCATCCACACAGGCCTTCTGGCTATTTTGCCAGACAAGTTCTTCTTTGAGATGCACCTCTTCTGAGCTTGGAGGAAGGGATCCTTGAACACTAACCAGATTCCATGGGCCCCTCTCCCCTCCAGCTCTTTTTTCCACACTACCCTGTCAATCAGATCTCTCAGGAGTTCAAAGTCTGATCTCCTGAAGTCCAGAGTATCAAGCTTTCTGCACATTCTCCTCACTGCCCTAAGAACACTGAATTCTACTATTTCATGATCACTACAACCAAGACTACCCTTCAGCTAGACATTGCTCACCACCCCCTCCCTGTTGGTAAAGACAAGATCCAGCGTGGCTCCTTTCCTTTTCGGTTCCTCGGTCATTTGAAGAAGGTAGTTATCATCAACATACTCCAAGAACTTTCTGGATTTCTTGTGTCCTGCTGTGTTGTGCTTCCAACAGTTATTGGGGTGGTTGAAGTCCCCCATGAGGACCAGTGTGTGCAAGCACGACACTGCTCCTATCTGTCTATAGAGGGTCTCATCTTCCTTGTCACTCTGACCAGGTGGCCTGTAGCAGATCCCTACTGTAACATCACCCATCCCTGTGCTCCCTTTAATGCTAACCCATAAACTCTCTGTCAAGTCTTCTTCCATTCCCAGGTGGAGCTCCACACACTCCAGCTGGTCCTTGACATAGAGGGCAACACCCCCTCCCTGTCTGTCCTGCCTGTCCTTCCTGAAGAGTCTGTAGCCCTCTATTCCAACACTCCAGTCATAAGAGCCCACCATGTCTCAGTAATGCCAATTAGATCATAGCTCTGGAGGAGTGCGTATGTCTGTAACTCCTCTTGCTTGTTGCCTATACTGCATGCATTTGTGTAAAGCACTTCAGCTGGGCGCCCAATGGGGCTGACTTCTTAGCTGGAATGGATCCATTTCCTTTGTGTTGCTCTTCAGGTGGCCTACGTATGCAGTGTTTTGTTTGTGGTTGTCGGGTTCCTTTTACCTCTGGAGACTCAGAGATAGGCCTGATGTTGTCTCCCTTCTCCCTCCTCACATCTAGTTCAAAGACCTGTGAATCAACCCCACAATCTTCTGCGCTAGAACTGTTTTCCCTTTTTGAGAGCATTGTCCATTCCCTGGGAATAGGTCAGGTGGGCTTTGTTAATATTTTCAGGCCTAAAAGATACTACATCACAATTTTAAGGAATTTTATTGACTACACTTTATTTTAATGTTCATATTTATTGTATTTTATATTCGTTTGATGAATTCAGGTAAGTAATGCTATATGTTAGGTAAAAGAGTCTAGGACTAAAAATACTACTGTCATAGGTTTTATCTTTGTTGAAAGTAAATTGGTATATTTATATTGTTTGGAGATTTCTGCAGAAAGTCTTTTTTTGTGTTCAGTGAACATTTTCTGAGTAAACATAACATTAGTCTTCTGTACTTATCCTTTGTCTGGCTGTAAAGATTTGTTCAGCTGTGCTTTATCTCAGAGGTAAATATAATGCTGCAGGAAGATAATGGTTTCCAATGTGGCCCCAGATTTCACAAATATTCTAGGTAAATTCTTAAAAATATATTGACATTATTGAGCTAATTTCTGTAGAAAATCAGTGCTGTCAAAAGAAAAGCCCATGTTCTCTATATATTCAAAATTTATGCTGAAATTTTAGTGACAGAACTTTAGGATGCTATATTTTCTTGCTGTGCACAGTTTGATCACTCTCCTGATCACTACAGGATCAGGGAAAAGGTCAATACTGTTATCTGGAAATTCCTGTGATTTAGCCAATATAAAAATTATCATGTTCTAATGAATATGCAGCTTGTTTGCAAATCCTGTGGAGTCGTATGGACTCCTCCTTAGCTCTCGCTTCATTTACTGTGTTAACTTGGACAATTTCAACTTCAAATCTTTGTTTTCCTGTTGTTTTTTTTTCCTGTTGTTTACATAATAGTGAAAATTTTATCTTTTAATATTGTCTTCTTAATCAACCATCTTTGCTATAAATTTAGACTTTGGCAACTTGGAAATTAAATGAAACAAGGGAAACTCGGCAAACTTTAAAAAAGCAATTCCACAAATAAGTGGATTCCCTAGATGAAAAACTGATCAAATAACTGAATTCTTTTACAAGAGATCCACAGGGGTATAACATCAATATTTGCAGTCATTCTAAAAAAAAACAAAAGAAGTGGCTGAGACATTGATTTCTAAACTCTCAGATATTTATTTGCAAGCAAATTACTTTAGATATGTTTTTAAATATGTTATTCAACAGATATTTAGATGTTTAAAGGCACCGCATTTTTGCGACAAAGGAATTTTCTTTGTCTTACATTATTTGCATTTAATTATCTTTCCATTACCTTTATAATTGCCAAAAAAACCCAAAGCTCAGCTTTCTCTTTATCCCATCTAGGCCCCTGCTGCTTGTTGACACCCACTTTTTTCCCTCTAATTGCTGTTCGAAAACTGTAATAGCAATTTTGGTAGGTCTAAAGGATATAGTTATTCTTTTTATATATTGATTTACTTTGCTGCTATGTTTCTCTCTGGTTTCCCATTAGTCACAGTTTTGCATATTGTGCTTGAAGCTACATGTTTTTCCAATGCTATCACATGCTAGAGTAATGGCAGGCACCTACTGGTTTCATGCAATAGGTTGCTGCCCAGCAACTTTTTGCAACGGACATGAAACTTTTATGGATGATTCCAGGATTCTGGGAAAGCAGTTACTCTGGACTTACAGAGTGGCTAAAAGACGTTTTGCTTAATTCACCTTCTCATCTGGCGAAGTACAAGCAATTCTTACTTGACTGTTCCACAGTGTTAAAGATATTTTATTTTGGGTTTTGTGGTGTTTTTTTTTTTGCAGGTTTTTGTTTGTTTGTTTGTTTATTTTTTAAGAATTGAGCTGTTGAGTGCCCTCTCTTACTTATTAGAAGTCTTTCTCGGGCTCCTAACATTTGCCTAAATTTTAGCAGCTGAATTAGTTCTTCTGGACTAAACATCTAAATTCTCTACATAGTGGGGAAAGAAATGTATTTTTAAAGCCTCTATAGAGTCCTCCAAACAGCATCCTAGCCAGGGAAAGCACCCAGCTCTTGGTGTGTTATCTAGAAATCTTAAGCCATTTGAAGACATTAAGACATATATTATAACCAATGAAAGCAAAACAATTTGTACATCATATAATATTATGCAATAAATTTCTTGTTCATATTGCCTTAAAGCCAAATTGAAATTCAAACCAAATACTTTTCTGTCATTATCAAGTAATCATTCTTTTTCTATTTTAAAAACTTTGAAGATTTTTTTCTCTATCCAATTTATTTTTATCAAATAGATTCATTAAAATACGTCATTCTATTGCTTCTTTTTTTTCCTCTTAAACTAGGGTATTCATTTTCCATAGGGAAAATTAAAAAAAAATGCCTTAAAAAAGGAAATAACTTCCCTTTATTACTATAGCTAGGAATAGAGTTTATTAAAAATAAATAGGAAATATTGATTTGGGATGCCAGAGTTGAAAAACAAGTAGTCTCTATTGATTTTACCTTAAATTCTGTGTCTGGTACCTGACAAGTTTTTATTTTCATTAGGCAATTACATTTTACTTTCATAAGCATACTAAGAAATTTTGATATTCATCTAGTGGGACAAATAAAAGTATAAGGAAGAAAAAACCCTGCAGCTATGAGAAGAGTTTATAATAACCTTTCAAAAGCATGTCCTATATCTATGAATAAAAATCTATTTTGTAATCCAGACAAATTACTCCTATAATGATAACCAGTGAATGTTTTTCTTCCTTTATTCTTATGATGAATATAGATCACACTTTCCTAGAATCAGAAGATATACACATATTTTAATTGTGATGAGTTAAAATACGCAAAATCTCTCCAAAGTTATAAATCTTACAATGTCTTGCATGTATGCACTTGAAAAAACACATCTTAGCAAACTGTGGTTTTAGACACAGCATAACATATTTATCTGAATGTTCTCTTTTATCTGTAAAGGATTTCAGTGGCAATGAAATATATTCCTTTCCCAATATGAAGAACAAGAATAATGTTCACAAAATAGAATAAATCCACTGGAAAAAGTGTTGGAAATAGTAATATATGTTCTTATCATGTCATGAGTCTAATATAATTTGTTATGCTAAATTTAACTTGAATGTTTCTCATTTATTTTAATTAAATAACACTTGAAAAAGTGTATGCCAAATGACAAGTAATTTATGTAGTTTCAAGGGAAAAAAAATGTTTCCTGTATAATTGCCTGCCACTGTCGTCTTAATCTCACCATTGCTCTCTCGCTCTTTTTTTTTTAATTTTTATTTTGTTGTTCTTTGTTTGTTTTGTTGTTTTTTGGTGTTTTTTTTTTTTTTAATAATGTTTGTGAGGAATAAACTAGGGTTTACAGTTTTGGAGAAATTATAAGCCTTAGGATAAATCCAAACTTCAGATTTGGTCCTGGGCCTTGTGAAAACTCTTTTGGAATCTCCAATTGACTTCAGGATTATTTACCATAACTATACTGTTTCTTACAAGCAGTAACTTTTACAAAGATTTCCAAAGTATTATTCAAGCTGTGTGATTTTCTGTGAGTTTGTTATTTATCAAAGAACACAGTATGGTAAGACTATTCTGTTTTATACAGATATTTGCATATCAAAGGAACCACTGTGAGCTTCTTCAAGTAGTGTAGTAAAAAACAACAGTAGACACT
>VZRU01002992.1:1336096-1372890 GCA_013398155.1 Pedionomus torquatus
TTTTTGTTTATTTTATTTTATTTTATTTTATTTTATTTTATTTTATTTTATTTTATTTTATTTTATTTTATTATTTGTAAGTTACTTTACCTTAGTTGGAAAATAATAACTGCAGTGTAGCTTGAAGTTGAGCTGTACTGTGTTGGTGATCCTTAACTTTCTGAAGAAAGAATACCTTAATCCAAATCTTTCCCACAAAGACACACGTTGCTTACCACAAAGTAAGTATGTCATAGAGTGATGTAGAGGTTAAAAACTCCAAGCACTTTTTTTTCATATATTAGTTCTTGATTTTGAGACCTCTGTAAAGTCAGTGCTTGGAAAGAAGATAGATTTTAGATTATCTTTGTGGATCACCCCCAGGAGAATAAACTGTGCCTCTTCTGCCACAATGTAAGGACTGTTTGTGTTCACCCTGTTTTCATCACTGTAACCACACTATTTGGCTTTGAACTACTCTGGACCTCATGTAGTGCCCTGTGGTCTAATTATTTTTGTGTGAAGAAGAAGGAGACTCAGGGACAAACTAATCAGTGTGTAGTGTGGAAATTCAGGGTGGCCAGGCCCTGAAATAAAGCAGCAAATAAAACTGATGATATGTAAAGCTATATCACTGCAGGCATTCAATGCAATTAAGATTTTCCAAATACGCTGTTATTTCTCCAGGCCAGCCAGAAGGTGGTGAAGACATGAATGAAAAAGGCCAAATTGTTGTCTTCCAGAATTAAGCATCATGGATCTCTGGATGCTGATTCAGAAGAGCTCAGTGTCAACAAGGATATCTACCTACAAAACTCCTAAATGACTAAAAGTCTGTAGGGCATCTTATCTTCATTCAGCCTATATTAAGAACTGGACTCAACCAGGCCAGGACTGGTTAAAGTAGCACTGAACATGGTGGCAGATCCAGAATAAATATGTAGTAGGCCCCAGATATGTATTTTGACAGCAAATATAAATAGCTAAATGAGTCTATAAATCTATATTTCATATTACATATTTACACGTCTGACCATGAAAACTATAAATTGCTGGAAAACTGTAAAATCCTCCTGCAAAGTGTTCTGTCCCTTATAAGACAAAGCTTATTTCTGATGGTTATTGTAACCATGAAACAATGCAGACTTCTTCAAATTTTAAGCAAGAGCTAATACAAATGTTCAGGGCTGTACAGGTTCAGAAATGTCTATAAAAGCAGAAAACTATTTTTGAGCTTTTACAAGTATTCTACCAGTTGTTCATTTGTTTTTAAGATGCAAAATTATTATAAAGAAAACACAGTACTTCTATGGTTGGACTTTATTTAAATGTTATTCCACCTTCTTTTTAAATATACATACTACTTAAGAACAATTTACAATATAAAATGTTGAACTATTCATTAAATTAAAAATACGAGTCAAACTGTAATGTATCTTAGTCTAGTACAAAAGATACACAAAACACTGAATAATCTAAGTACCAGCACTGTCATAGGGTACTCATTTTTCCTTTCTTTTTCAATCACATTCTAAAAGAGAAGAAAATTCAAACAGAAAAAAATATTTAATATTTCAACAATGGTGTTGACTATATTCTAAAGCAAATAAACCTCAAAAATATTAGTTCTCAAATACTTCTGCTCCCATTCTGTGGTCTGTGTTATATCTATCCCCTTGCAGAATCTGTTTTTATACAGGTTTTAGTATGAGAAGGAAAAGCAGATGCCACAGAGCTGTTATATTTCTACTGCAAACTTGGCTTTGGAAGTGGACTTGCTATAACTGGACTCTCTTCCTTTGAATGTGCTAGTCTGTATAACGTTAATGACTCACCAAGAAACACTTGTTATGCTATGAAAAATAAAGGTGTATAACACTGCCTCCCTGATGGAGTGAAAGAAGAAAGAAAAGAACTGAACCTCTGAGGGGGAAGTGAGGTACAGTTTGCAAAAAAAGTTGTAACTTATTTTTTCACTTTCCGTACTTTTTTTCTTACAAGTTAAAACTTGTCTCCCTGGGCTTCTTATTTAGTCAATGGAGGAATATATGGTCATTCAGAGGGCTGTTCAGAACTAGAGTATCTCACTAAGCCAGATGCTGTGAACATCCTGCTGAGCAGCAATCTTCCTGCCAGCAACAATACATTGTGTTGATCTTTGTCCAGATTAGATTGTGTGCTCATAACTGAAGGCCCCTAGATATTGTTCCAGTCCTTTTTTGTTGTTGTTGTTTTTTTTTTCCCCTCAAGAAAAGTATCATATGTCATTGCTTAAGAAATATGAGTGAAGTCATATTTCAAGACCTCATCAACTAGGTGATCCAGTAGCCTGTCCTTGCCCTTCCATGTTCTGCATTCTTGCTTATTCTGTCTCCTACATCCTCAGCTGTCTCATTTCTAGTTAAGGTTTTGTTCCCTAGACTCTCTACCAGTCAGCTATCTTAGTTTACCAGTGCACCCTCTTTTCTCTTATAGGAGAAAAAAAGAAGGGAAGATGGGGCTGCCAAACATGATTTCTTTTTTTTTCCATACATTCTTGAAACAAAATATAAAAAAATCATGTGTCTCTTAATTTAACATACTCTAGGCCTCTTCAAGGGGCATATAGCAATGCCCATACCAATTTGTTCTGCATTATAAATGACAAATACTGGGTCAGCCACTCCCTAAGGCATACAGTTAACCCTCATATTCAAAATAATGGTGCATATCAGGCTTTGTCCTGCAATTTTCACATAATGCTTTTGTGCATTATGTGAGAAGTGAAAGATTTAGTTTCTCAGGTAAATAAAATAAGTATAACCTTTTATGTTATTTCATGATACTTTCAAAGAACACTCCCTTCGTAGGTTTCCACTGGGGCAAACCAGACAACTGGTAATTTTCATTTTTCAAAATGGAAATTGAGGGGATTTTAAAGTACCATTTTTTTAAAGCACTGTGATTGGGATGAACGTTATTCTTAAATTAGTTTTTAATTTAATAGATAGTACATAAAAGAGGGTTTAAAAGAAAAAAAAAGTTATTAGCTGAAAAACAGAACATAGAAAAATAAATAAAAACTGAATAAGCACCTAAGGACATGGATTTATGATCATGCTATATGTGAACTTTCTTATTTCTATTTTGGATTTAAAGCCACTAATACAACTTTTTTGGTTCTTTTTGTTTGTTTGTTTGTTTTGCAGGGGGGAGCAGTACAGATAAAGAAAAGGAATAGAATTGGGATAGGTGATAATACATTCAGAACTCTTCTAATACAGACGAAGCTACAACTGCAAAACCAATATAGTCCTGGATATACAGCAATTCAGGAATTAACATATACAAGGAATTAAAAGAAACCATTAGTTCAACATCTCACAATACATAGGGTGCAAAACAAATTTTATAAGCCCCACAACAAATGCTGGTTTAGAAAAAATAAACAAACAGATAAAGCAAATTATAAGAGAAAGAGGATTCAGTTAAGTAGATTACCAGGCATTAAAAGGGAAACTCGTAGTATTAAACTCTCCTTTTTTCTTAAGCATAACCAATTGCAAACATGCAATTTAGGGCTGAAAGTCCAAAATATAATGTGAAACCAAATAGAATAAAGTTACTGAAATAAATTCTGAATTATTAAGTTGGCAGTAGAAATAAAACCTCTTGTACTCAGTGAAGTACAAACGTGAAATAACAGATGCTCAGAAACTTTTTTGTGTTGAGAAAAGTTGAATATAGCACACATTCCCAACAAAAATGAGCCTCTTTTTAATATTTTTCAAGCTAGGTCAAACTTTTAGTCCCATACTTCATCCCTGCTCCAGTAAAGTCCGTTGAAGCTTTGCCCTTGGGTTTTGACAGAGGCAAGCTAAGACATTAAGTTTATAATTTTATATTGTAAACACCATTATAGCTTGTTTACTCACTGTCTACCACCAAAATCAACATTGATACCAGTAAGCATTCTTATATTAAATAGTTGCTTTCCATGGGGGTAAATTTGTGTTGTTTCCTTAAATCTGACAATGTTTGGATGTTTTGCCACTTTACCTTTGTTAATATGTTCCTAAGATGCCCTGAATAAAACTGAACAGCTTGGTGAACTGGAGTAGCTCAGAATATCTATTTTAATTTGTTTTCTTCTCAAAAATATCTACCAACACACTTTTCAGGGAAATAATTACTAAAACCTTGCTGGAATTTTATCTATTATTGTACGCACTCAAAAAGACGCAAAATTAATATCTATACAGCAACATATCTCATTGTGTATGTGCATGTGCAGCCCTGAAAATATACATGCTTGAAATATGTATGTATTTTGCTGTATGAAATGTAGATTATTTAAAAAAAAACCAACCAACCAATCAAAGAAACAAAAACCAACAAAAAACCCCCAAACCATTTATAAAATGCATAGCATAGCAGTGTTTCTCCATGTTTTCCAATCACACCTTGATATCATTAGCTCCAGCCCCAGGGTTCATTACAGCCTCCTTACTTTATCCGTCTTTCCCTCACACTGTTGCCAGCAGCTCCTCCAGCAATGTGGCCAAATGCCCAAACCAGTAATCTAAGTTGAACTCTGCTGTGTTAGCCTAAAACTATAGGGATGTCTCAGCACCATGTTCCTCAGGGCTTATGGCTCACTATAAACATTGTCCAGAGTAAGACAAGATGTCCTATCACAGAACGAGGAACAATCAAGGAGGGATTATTACCTGGGCTTCAAACCATGCTGTCTCTTGTCTGGAACATAATTATACTTCAGTACTGACATAGATCACAGTGCTTGAGGACTTTAAAAAGATGCACTAAAAATGCAGACATTTCCTTTTTCTGTATTCTTGAATAATTTAGCCACAGTGATGCTAGCATAAATTTTAACTCTATACAAAGATGTTGCAAGCATCTTTCTTTTTACATTAAATATAAAACATTTAAATAAATAAACTGTACATTCATTTTAGTGTCAGTTTTTTTCATCATTTCCTTAGCATTTTTATGTACTGAAAAACTTGAACAAAACACATTTAAAGAATGTAAATGTGATGTTCAGTGCAGCCTCACTTGGATTATTTAACAGATCCAGATGTATTGCTATTGTAATAAAAGCATCTGACCTCTTAACTCTGAATTTGCCTTTCTCTCAGTAAGAACGTAGCATTAGTTTTGATTAGTCCTTGTTATATTCCTTAAAAGTAACTAAAAAGCAGCACTTACCTAACAATACTGTATGTACTGCTTTCCTTCCTTCCCCAAACTTCTTTTATAAATGCTTCAAGCTCTCTCAGTGCTCCAAGAAAGAACACTCTAAAAGATATAGAACACAAAACATGAACAGCATCTCAAACATTTGCGTCAAGGCCTTGCACTCTGAAATTTTGTATTGCAACAGTGACTACTATGTAACTCATTCTATTTGCTCATTCAAAGAAGGTACCGCAGAACTACACAGTAAGAGTTATTGGTGTGCAGGTTTTTGTCTTTACATTTTAAACCAATCAAATCTTTCTGTACATGCAAGCTAACTTGAAATTTATTAAGATTATATTCTAAATTTAATGCAAGATCAAAATAAATCATTAAGATTCTTGCATTGATTCTTTATTTCTAGTTACAATGAAGAGGAGGAAGATAACAGTGGCATCTAAGAGTTGGAGCAGAAAAGCTCTTGCCACAGTTGCACAAATATTTTACTAAAGAGCAAGAGATTTGAATTCTCCCTTGGTGCAACTAAGTTGGGCTACTAAAAGTGTATAAAATTCCTGTCCTTACTAAAGAAGCAAAATGGATGCGTAATATTTGTAGAGCTAACACTTGTAGAATTCCTTCTGAGGAACCAGGCTGCCATGGTATTTTGGATCTCCTGGTGATGATGGCAGTGGGTGCTGAGGAAATGTATTCCCATATGGGTTGGTGATGGAGGGACCCTCACCTTGTTTACTTTCAGACACCTATCAGTGTTTGGTTGGTCTCCAGAACTATGAACAGTAAGAAAAACTCCCTCCTTTCTTAAAGGCAGGTGTAGTCCCAAGCTTCAGTGTATTTTTATATAATCCAAAAAAGTGCCTTGCCCAAGAATCACTTTCCAATAACACAGTAGAGCAGCAATTACACTTAGCAACAGTAAGTTGTAATTGGTTCATACCAGTCCATGAAATAAACTGACAATCCTGGATTATTCTTCCTCTCCCTCCACACCTCTCCTCATTCTGTTCTAAAACAATCAACTATTTTAAAATCTAAGTGCTGTATTAGTGATTTAATGTTTTTAGTGACCTCACTCTCTTATTCTGAACTCTGTCAAGCACTAAAAGGCAGGTGTTTTTTAATGCTGGGTCTGAAACAATGAAAGGTTTGTCAAAAGTAATCACTCATGCCTGTTTTATGTGTAACATAGCTAGCTAGACCTCAGCCTCAGACTGCTATTTCTTGAGATGTCTCCTCAGTGACCATATTGCGTTCTGTATCTCTGGGTGTAGAGGGGGGGGTAAGAAGTTGCAGAAAAGCTGTATCCAAGGCCCAACTGTGGCAGGGAATTGACAGGGATGATGAATGAGAACCATTGCACAACGACAGAGAAAAAGCAGAGTGAAAGTGGCAGTGAGCACAAAAGGAGATTAGCCTGAAAGGGAGATGCATTGCCAATGAAAAGTGCTTAGTGGTCTAAAGTGTTGCCTTCTGAGTATAAGGGTGTTAACTGTGTGGCCACATGACAGTATGACTACAAGACAGGGAGGCCATATGGAGTTGGGAGCATAAGAATGCAACTAACATTTTTTTCCCCAGTAAATAAGAGGAGAATAACTAAGAATATTACTCACACTGATAACAGTAAATTCTTGAGTATTAAATAATTATTTTCCATAATTACTTTAGAGTAAAATAGGTATTATTAGGGGACAGAAGAATTCATATTATCCAATAAATATTCAGAACACGAAACATGCATTTGATGCATTCTCCACCATTACATCATTACAGAAACACAGAATGATAGGGTTCGAAGGAACCTCTGGAGATCATCTAGTCCCACACCCCTGTCAAAGCAGGTTCACCTAGAGCAGGCTGGACAGGAAAGCATCCAGGCAGGTTTATCTCCAGAGAAGGAAACTCCACAACCTCTCCAGGCAGCCTGTTCCAGTGCTCTGCCACCCTCAAAGTTAAGAAGTTTTTCTGCATGTTCAGACAGAACTTCCTGCGTTCCACCTTGTGTCTTTTGCCTCTTGTCCTGTCACCACAGGCAAGGCCAATCCAGGCACCACTCGGAAGAGTCTGGCCCCATCCTTTTGACAACTGCCCTTCAGATATTTATAAGCATTGATGAGATTGCCTCTCAGTCTTCTCCAAGCTAAACAAACACAGATCTCTTCACCTTTACCCATGAGAGGTGCTCCAGGTCCCTGATAATTTTGTAGCCCTCCTCTGGACTCTTTTCAGTAGTTTCCTGTCCTTCTTGACATGGGGAGCCCAGAACTGGACACAGTACTCCATCCATGGCCTCACTAGGGCAGAGCAGAGGGGCAAGATGACCTCCTTCAACCTGCTGGCTATGCTTTTTTTAATGTGTCCCATTGGTCTTCTTGGCCACAAGGGTATATTGCTTCCTCACAGTCAACTTGTCCACCAGGGCCTCCAGGTCTCTCTCTACAGAGCTGCTTTCCAGCAGGTCAGCCCCTAGCCTGTACAGGTGTACGGGTTTATTCCACCTTAGGTGCAGCACCCTACACCTGCACTTGTTGAATTTCACTAAGTTTCTCTCCACCCAGCTCTCCAGCCTGTCCAGACTGAATGGCAGCACAGCCTTCTGACTTATAAGCCACCCTTCCCAGTTCTGTGTCATCCACAAATTTGATGAGGGTACACACTGTCCCCTCATCCAGGTCATTCATGAATATAAGACCAGACCCAGTATTGATCCCTGGGGAACACCACTAGTTACAGGCCTCCAACTGGACTCTGCAGTGCTGATCACAACCCTCTGAGCTCTGCCACTCAGCCAGTTCTCACTGTCCTCTCATCTAATCTGCAGTTCCTAAGCTTACCTATGAGGATGTTATGTGAGACAGTGTCAAAAGCCTTGCTGAAGTCAAAGTAGAAAACATCCACTGCTCTCTACTCAGCCAGCCATCCCTTCAGCCTATCATAGAAGGCTATCAAATTGGTCAAGCATGATTTCCCCTTGGTGAATCCATGCTGATCGCTCCTGAAGACCTTTTTTTTTTCTTCTAGATGCTTAGAGATTACATTCAGGATGAGCTGTTCCATAACTTTTCCAGGGATAGAGATGAGGCTTACCAGCCTGTTGTTTCCTGGACACTCCTCCTTACCCTTTCTGAAGACTGGTGTGACATTAGCTTTCCTCTGGTCCTCATGCACCTCTCCTGCTCTTCATGATCTTTCAAATACGATGGAGAGTGGCTTCACAATGACATCTGCCAGTTTCCTCCGCACTTGCAGGTGCTTCCTTGCCATCACGGCCCTTTCCTGCTCCCATTTTAGTTACTGTGTATCAGTGTATTTCCATTGACATTTAAGGGGGAACACAGAACTATTCCAGGTAAAGAGCTTTTCCTATAGTTAGTAACAATTAAATGTAGTTTCATTCTATCAAATTTAATTACTTTGATGCCAGGAAGAAATAGAATATAGGCCAAATAATGAATTCTTATTTTGAAATGTAATTTCTCACATAAACTTTATTATACCCTCCCCATAAGATATTTTTTTCTGAACAATTTAAATTAATAATGGAGCTTTGATAATTCAGCTCACTTTAACTGCAGTGGGTCCCGGAGTGACCACATGAACAGCTTAGCTGACAAGCCCAAGAGGGAGGTTATTCTCAGAAGAGAGATGCTGACTAATGCATGTGTGAGAGAAACTGCTGAAGCAAATATAGATGAAAAAGATGTACGTGTATATACTCATACTGGTGGATAGCCTGAGCCTAGGCTAATTGAAACCCCACTAAGATGATTTAAACTAACCTGTCTAGCTTCATCCTAAAATGGATTAGGAGTGTTCACACAATCTGCTAATGACATCCAGCTATTAATCTGCTTGAGTTTACAGGTTAGTATCAACCAATTTTGAACTACACTGTATTAGTGGAGAACTCCAAATCCTTGTGATTATTAACTTAATTGGATAAAAACCACTATATCAGATGTTCCGGGTACAGTTTCTTAGACCTCAATGAATCACAAGGTACAGGCAACATGGGCAAAAGCAGCTATCAAATTGAAGAACTGTATGTACCTATTAAAAATAATTTGTTTACTCTGCACAGACAAATCCTATTGCCCAAGGATGCAATTGTGCAATTCTTTTTGTGTCTGTTACTTGAAATATAGATTATATTTTGATTTTTTTAGTGATCAGGTCTAAAGATTATTTATTGCAAGGGATTAATTTAGTAAATAATTAAGGATAAAACAACATCTACATAATAAATTAATTACTGACAAATAAATCATCTGAAGGGAGCAAAATCATGTGAAGAGATCTATCTACATAAGGACTACAGAAGATTTGCAGTGCATCTACAGATCAAAAAAAGGAACAGGATTTCTTCTCATCATCTGTAACACAGTATTTTTAAACTCATTAATTCCAAGTTAATCATGAGCACACACAAACAAAAGTCAAACAGTATGTGGCATTTATTTTAAATTGTCCTAAAAAATTTATGGAGGTAATGTCTTATTTTTAAATCTAAGTCCACAATAGCAGCAATGAATATGTGTAGTGATTGACATACTGTATTTAAATTAACTTATACATCACAAGTATCATGGACAGGCTTAGATGAGGTTTTCAATTAAGAGCATTTATGTAATTACTGCAGATGACATTTTACTTGAAGGAACAAAAACAGAGTAAGGAGCACAGCACTCTTATGATCATGTCCCTAAGGGCATTCACAGTCCTATTGTCTCTGATCCACTCCCAGGACCTATGGGGAGACCCAGGGTGGGACTTCCCCAACTCTGCCTCTGACCCAGGACCCTATGGGAGTCCCCCTACCCTGCCCATGGCCCAGGACCCAAAGTCAGCCCCCTGGGGCTGTCAGCCTGTGCCACAGCAATTCTGCAGCAGTGCCTGTCTCCAGCTCCCCACTGCCCTGCCCTGTACAGCCATGGGCCCTGCCGAGCCATGACCACCTGCAGGCCAATGTCCTGGCATGTCCTTGGCCAGTCCCCATCCCCAGGGAGATGCCTGATGTCCAGAGCTGGGGCTGCCCTGGTGTCACCCCTCTGCCCTGCTCCTGCCTGACACTACTGGCAACCAGGGAGCAGCCAGCCTGTACTGCACCCTGACACCTAGACAAAAATTTACTAATTTGTTGCTATCAAATTACATTTTTAAGGAAAAAAAACCAAACATTGGAACTGTTGGAATTTAATACTGTTAATGTATTTAAATGTTGGGAAAATACATACTAATTGATAGTACAGTAATTATACTGTAGGTATGGGGTAGTTTGCTATTACTTTGCATCTACATCTCTTAATGGAAGATACTTACTGAGCAATAAGGATAAAAAGCAGAGATCATAGGGCACTGTAAGATTTTGAAACATAATGTAGACAGGCTTTAGGTTCCTACTTCAAATACCAGACTAAGGGGCACGGTGGACAATTTGTGAGTACCACTGAATAGAAACATGCTAAAATAGAAGAGCAGATGACTCTTATAACACCTCCCAATAGCAATGTGGATTTTATGAACATTTTCAACATGTTCAACTTTAAACAGATACAATTACAAACTTATTATAATTATCTGAAAGAGTGAGTTAATTTTATCAAAAGTATTTCACTTAGTTGACAAAAGTGACCTTCAAATAGTTTTACAAAATAAATCATTTATCCTATTGATGGCCAAAGACATTTGAAAATCATTAAGAATCCAGATAATTTTAATGGCTTAGGTGCTAAGGAAAATTCTTGGGAGACAGACACGTATTAAAGTGTATTAAGTGTGTGAAACAAACAAATCAATAACTTTAGCTTGGACAAGCAGTATTTCTATTATGCATTTTTGTGCTAGGATATTGCACGCATTGCTGGAATGGTAGAACACTGGCATGAGTCTATTGTCCATGAAGCATAAAAGAGGAAATAAAACAGAAAGACTGGGTAGAAAAATGAAATTAATCATTATTAGCTGAAGCCTCCAATGCAGGTAAGCTATGTTACCAAAAACCATCCATAATAAAAAATAGATTCTTTGTTCCTACAGCTGCTTTTCTACAGTTCTGCACTTAGTGGTTTGCAAATAATGATGCAGACTGGGATAAAAATAGTTTCAGTATTGCAGTGCTATGCTGGCAAGGATTGATTCTTAAATGCAAGTAGTGATCTTATTGTTGATCTTTACACTTGGTTTACTTCCTTAAACTATCTGAGAAGGAACAAAGTTTTCCATTACTTGAAATGCTGTCATGTAAAAAAGAAAAGTGAATATTATGTATTAAAAAAATTAACAGCTCTCATGTTCAACTATTATATTATTAAGAAAAGCTGGTAAATGTAATCTTACTATGCTCACAGTAAGTAATTTTTAAAAAAACTTTTCCATAATAGTTTTCCAGTTCTGCATTTCCAGTGAAGTCGGAATTACGCTGTTACATAATTCACGTACCTCTGCCACCTTTTGTTTTGGTTTATTACCAGATAGCTCTAAGACCCTTTCCACCCACTTCTTTTCAAAGCTTTCAAAGCTGAAATACACAATAAGAAATATCTTCTGAGGGGATATTATTTGAAAGTTTCTCCATGATACAAAAACTTTAAACACTAATGCTAGATATCAAGTATCCAAAAAAGGGTACAATAATATCTTCCTCCAATTTTGAGAGACGTCACGCCATGAATATAAAGTCAGCAAAAAGTTTTGCAAAATATTGTAAAAGCTTACCAAGCTGTTTTACAAGGAGACAAAAAAATTATAGATTCTTATCAAGTTACTTGTTTTACACACTATTTTTCACACTGTATTTTTCAGCTAGAGGAAAAATGTACTTCCAAGACTAAGCCAAGAGTAATCTTTAAAGTACCTGAACTTGCTCTCTGAGTTGAGAGGATCACTCTCTACTATAGATTGCAAAGATAATCAAAGCTACCTGACATGGCTGCAAACTATTTGTGTTTTCATTTTTTTTGGTGTTATTTGGTTTCACCTCCTAGGATTTTAGCTATATCCCAGAGGGACATTTTTATTATTTTTGATGGTACCTGGAGAGGGTCAGCTTTTAAGAGGGCAAACGTAATTCATCTAAAACTATAAGGTCCTTGTGAAAAAGTACATTTCCATTAAAAGTTATCAAAATAAATGGGTAAAAGTATGCATTTTTGTAGAGAAAAATCAAAGTGAAAAAGTTAGCCAAAAGCAGATTAAAAAATACAAATTAAAATTACTGTGTCATCAAAAAGATAATGAAGTCTAAAAGAAATGATAAAAAAGTCATTTGATAGAACACTTTATAAAAAACGCAGTGCAAGTCAAGCCAATAAAAATAAAGTTTTCAGATAAAAACTTTTACGTTTTAGATATTGTTGAAGGCAAAATTAACATTTCCATTTTATGATCTGACAAATAACCCCCCAAAAAAACCATTCTCTTAGCTGTTAGCCTGATTTTATCAGCAATAAGGATGCAACAGTTTAGCTATATTACATGTTATTTTTCAATCAACAGTCCAGAAGTAGTACAGTAGTGAATCATGCATGGACATCCATGTTAAAAAAGAATTTAGAATCCCTTGTGTATATGCCATAAATGTTGTGTTACGCTTTTGGGATATACCAGGCTTGCAGGTTACACCCCTAGTACTCTGGAACACATGTAACATGATTTAAACTTGACATACACAAAGGCAGCTCGATCTCCAGCAGTTTCTCTTCCTGTCGTTCAAGAACTGTTAGTTCAGTCATTGCCAGGTTGAGGTCTTGAGTCCACAAACTCTTATTCACACCAGTAACTTCCTTAATGTCAGTGAAGGTATTTGTCTGATTAAGCATTGGGAATGACAGGCTTCCTTGGTCCCTTTCAGCAATTATTACTAAATGTCTAGAAGAACAGGGCAGAAGAAACCATACCAGATGCCCTCCAGTTATTTTTTCATGACTCACAAATTCTCACTTACTTGCTAGCAGCATCTTTACCATACAAATTTCAAATAACAGCATTTAAAACCCAGAGTATATGATCATCTTTCTGTTATCAAGCACTACTGACACTCTAAATACTATATAAATGCTTATATAAATATATATAANTTGTTTGTTTTGGGTTGGGTTGGGTTTTTTATTATTAAAACTACTTTGCAGGATTAGTTAAAGCACCTCCAATTCAGAAAAGTGATATTAAATTATCTAATATTAAACATTAGCCCAAATACATGGTGAAAAATTAGGAGAGGGAAAGACAATAAAAATAAGGAATGGGAGAAAGTTTGGGACCTTACAGGCCATGGAAGAGAAAAGGTAAAATCCTAGTTTATTATACCTCAGTGAAAGTATAGCTTTCAGCACTGGTGAGTAGCAGAAGAACTATTAAGCTGATAAAAAAAAAAAAAAACTTGCAAAGAAACTTTCTCAAAGAACAAACAACTATCATTAGGAATTTTATTGTCAATTTGAAACAGCTGACTGCCATAAAATGTAGCCATAAAAAATAAAATATAGCTTAAATCCCTCATTTGCCTAAGCTTGCAGGAAATGAGAAACTTTCACAACTGAAATGTCAACTAATGATGACATTTCTATATTCTGTTTGTGACTAAGTACAGAAAGAGGGTCTCCTTGTTTCCTTATTTCACATTTTACTAATCTATGCTGATAAAAATACACAGCCCACAATGAAAATGTAATTTACTTGCAGAAGCATTTTTTCTGTTTGAATGATCCATTGAAATTCTGAGTTTTAACTTCACAGTAAAATAGAATATTATTCCTATTTTTCTCCATAACATTGCAAAATATACTTTGGGGTGCTATTTCCCCTGCATAACTCCCTCTCTGAAAGAATATTTAAGAAATGTTTTAAACATGCTAGGTGGACTCTCCCTGAGTTTTATGGCCTTTAGAGATATCAAGGCTTTTTGTTTGATGCAAGCCAAAACCATTCTTTTCTTCTTAATGCCAGATCTTTCAGGTATCTAAGGTGCATGCTGTAATGTGAGAGAGCTTGTGCCTTCTGCCCATGAAAGCTGGACAGTCATGCTATGCTGCTCTGGGAATTTCATGGAGCGGAGTGAAACTGCAAAATGGAGGTGAAAGGATGTGGTTCATCCAGAGGGTGTATGTGAGGTCAGAACCTGGCACTCCCAGGGAATCCTCTTGTGAGCTCAGAGGTGATGTTTTCAGGGAAACCAGAGGGGACCAGTAAGCTCTGTGTAATCTGAATGGTCAGGAGATGTTGTCCTAAGGGAACTTCTGAGAATGCTGTAATTGGGGAGAATAGATGCAGTCATTAGATCTCTGCATAACAACCACCAGCATTACGTCATGCTGACTTCCTATTCACAGGCTGATTAAAAAGCCTAGAGAGAGACGAGAGGACAAGCCCGTGACCACCTCTGTTCATGTTATTTCATACACCAGCTTGCTTTGGTCTGCTGTTAAGACCAGACAGCACTCATCACTTCATTCCTTTACATGCTCTCTGACCATGAATTGAAAAACACGATGTACTTACAAAAAAAAAAAAAAAGTATTCTTCAAGATTACATATTGACTCACTAAAATACTTCTCTTTTCTAGGGAAAGGTGGCTTCCACTGAATTTTTCATTTATTTCATTTTCTTTATCAGCTGTTTCTTTGTCTAACAATTGCAGCCACTTCTTGCCATGAATTTGAACACAGGACTGTGTGTAACACTGTTATTTTTCTGTCCATATGTAGGCTGGTGAAGAAAACACTGTCATTAATAATTTCTATTTGTCTAGAAAAGCTAATCTTTAAATCCCTTTTTGAGGGCTGGTCTATAAGCTACTGCATTAAGGGAACCTTTAGTGCTTCCACTTTATTCTGGCTGTTTCTTTGGTGCTATTCAAAGCCTCAATGAAAAGCCTCTCTTGCAGTTCTGCAGTTAAAACAACAAAGCGTTGCCTATGTTTCTTCTTTAACACAGCTCTAAGGATTTATTCTTTGCTCCTTTATTCTTCCTTTTTCTGAAGTTTGCTTGTCCTTTTCCCCTTTAAAATCTCTTTATCTAAAGCTGAATTAGTTTTCGCAGCTGGTTGGCACACTGCCATCGTTTTTTGCTCTGACACTTATTTGTCAATTTCCAGTTGCTTTCAAACTTTTTACTTTTCTTAGCTTTTATTTCTTTTTTTTCTTTCACTGTTTCACTGATTCAAGTTTTAGTTGTTTTAATAGAAAGGGAGAGAAAAATCCCTCCTGGGAGGGAGAAAAGGAGTCATTCTCTACAGTGACAAAGAGAAAATAAAAATACGATGAGATTTACCCATTGAAGGCTTTTAAATAACAAACTTCGTGCTCTCTATAGATACTTATAATCTGATCCTACTTTCAGGAAGGTAGCAGGTAAATCTGCTACAGTATTTATGTTCTGTCCTAAGAGATAAGAAATTTGTATATCAATTTTTAAATAATTTTTAGACATGTCACAGGCTACTGTTTTGCTGTATTCTACCTTATAGAGCCCAGTGTAGTTTTAAAATACCGGGGATTAAAGATATTTTTTTTTAATTTTTATCACTCTTTCAGATGAATTTCTCAACTCAAGGTATATATAAAAATCACCAAATTCCATTATAAACCTATTAAAACAATTTGTCAACCTTTATTTAATATATACGACAGATTAATACATTTTGATAAAAACTAGAAAATGTTAATTTTGATTGGTTTTATTCTTTGAAACTTAACAAATTCTCTTCACAGTTTTCTATGGATGTTGCATTTCAAGCATCTCATAGGCTGTTGTACCAGGAAAGATGAAGAAAGAAAGAGATCCTATGAACAACATTGCCTTCTTAGATTTTGAATATCGGTATATCAGCTCATGCAGGCACTGTGCAGCCATTATTCTATTCCCTCAAATAATAAGAATAGAATATTTAACAAAACTGTCAGGGAGTAAGGGCCCAAATATCTTTATTTTCTATTCTTTAGTGTTCACTTTTTAATCTCTTGAGCCCAAGACAAAGGCAGCATAAAGTTTTCCCATCAGACTGAGTCCTTTTTGATTACTGTAGAATTATCATTGAAATTACAGTTACTAATAATTACTATACTAATTACAAATTAGTATTATATGGGCACTGTACCTTCACTTGTTTTGAAGTGGAATAGAGTATTCCCCAGCCAGAATCCAAATAGTAGGTGTTTTTACCCTCCCTATAGTCACAGCTAAGGGGAGTGGGTTAGGGCACTGCATATATAGTCACATCTTGGCAGTCTGAATAGAGCTAAAGCAGATGAAAAGAAAGGCCATATCTAAAGAAGAGCTTTCAGTAGCCTTTCTTATATCTGAGGTCCTAGAAATTGGCTGTACTAACTGTGAAGTGGTGAATACTGGCAGCAGCTGTCCAGTAAGTGGAAATTTAAGTAATGATTACCCTTGTGGTCTGAGTTACTGCAGGGCAGTTCCCAGCTGACTTAAATTGTTAAAAGTTACAGCCTAATTAAATCTTACTTCTAGAATCAAGTATTTCTTTCTACATATCTGAGACAACGTCTTGTTTGTCTCTCCTTATTATTTGTTCACTGCTGCTCCACTTCCACACATATGGTATCATGCCTTTTTTCTTTTAATTCCTTCTAGGTCTATTCATAGACAAACCTTTTACAAATGAACCAAGTCATATTTAAAGACAGACCTTTAAAGCTGAGTTAGGTGAAGAACCCAGCCCAATAGCTTCCCTACATAAATCTAGCATTAGACTTTTTAGCTATTTTTTAAATTAGACTAACTTAAAATTGATCTTTTTGAAAAAGAAATTAGTCATAAAAATTAATATTAAAACTGCACGTAGAACATTGTATATATAGATGATATATTAATAGATATTCAAAATGCTAACTTAATTAATTATTTCATTCTATTGGAGAGTGGTGAAGCAATTGTTTCAGCTAGTTTATTATTATTTTTTAATTGTATTAACATGGTTTGAAATAGCTTCAACTAGTGTCAATTTTTTTTTAATGTTACATGATAATGAAGTTGATTAAATATATTTAATGCATCGGCAACAATCATAGTGAATCAGTAGGAAATTAATATAAAGAGCTTTAAAACAGTTGTACACTTAGAAATAATTTTAAAAGTTCTTATTTAACATAACTGTATTGACATTAGAAGTATTCTACTTAAATGAGAAATTTGAAAAATTTAGTACAAATTACTGTCATTTTGTCTCATTCGGAGTCTTCAGGAGTCAAAGTAGAATTTACATTGCTCTGATAAATTCATTTTACTTTATTTCAATTTAATATTTTAATCTAGGTGTAAATAATTAGGAAAACACATTTAGATTTGAGAATATAGAAACACTAAGTATGCTAGTTCATATTTCATGTAATTTTTGTAGGCCTGAAGAAACTATATTTTCATGAGATAAGTTGTTTTATATATTTTAAGGTTCATAGAATCAAAGAATGGTTAGAGTTGGAAGGGATCTTGAAGATCACTGAGTTCCAAGCCCCCTGCCATGGGCAGAGACACCTACGTCATATATTGAAGATCTGGAAGAAATCTAATATTAAGACTCTTGTTCTGCTCCACAATAATACATTTAAATACTGACAAGTGAGACATTCAATTGAAGATTAAAAGTAAAATGGAAGTTGTGTTTTTGTTCTACTGCAACACATCAATCAATCATACAACAGTTGCTTTTCACAGTAAGAGCGGCTTGTATGACAGTTTAGAAGCTATTCCAACAGCAAATTCAAGAACTGTGTGTCACAGAATCATAGAATGGTTAGAGTTGGAAGAGACCTTGAAGATCATTGAGTTTCAACCCCCCTGCCATGGGCAGGGACACCTCCCACTAGATCAGGTTGCTCAAAGCCTCATCCAGCCTGGCCTTGAACACTTCCAGGGATGGGGCATACACTTCTCTGGGCAACCTGTTCCAGTGCCTCACCACCCTCACAGGAAAGAATTTCTTCCTAATATCCAATCTAAATCTCCCCTCTTCTAGTTTAAAACCATTACCCCTTGTCCTATCACTCCACTTCCTGACAAAGAGTCCCTCTCCTGCTCTCCTGTAGGCTCCCTTCAGATACTGGAAGGCTGCTATAAGGTCTCTCTGGAGCCTTCTCTTTTCCAGGATGAACAGCCCCAGCTCTCTCAGCCTGTCCTCATAGGAGAGGTTCTCCATACCTCTAATCATCTTTGTGGCCCTCCATTGGACTCGTTCCAATTTAATCCATACACATAATACTCTTTTCAGCTGGTCAGGCTGTTTTCTGTGGGAAAAGCAGAACAGCACCATCTAGTCAAAGGCGATATCCCAATATTGTGGCTTGGGGGAGTGAGGAATGGAAACTCCAGATAAGTTTGATAGGTAACAGCCATAATATAGACTAGATCTGGGGGTTTGAGCTTGCAGCCCTAAGATCCTTTTAATGTAATTATTTTTAGAGTAATTTTATACATTTTTTTCTAATCATGAAACTGGAAAGAATGAAGATTCAAAGAGAACTGTATTTTGTGCTTTTAAACAACAATATAACAATAGGTACTGGGTTTATAATGTCTGAGTTGACTTAATTTCTCCATCCAAACTCATTGTCTTTTGTCCTTGCCTTGGTCTTCACAGTTCTCTCTTTTTAATATGGTTTCTTTATCAAGCCTTCAAAAGTTTCCTCATCCCAGTTTGTCTTACATTGCCACTCTTTTCTTGGCATTAATATGCCACTACCTCCTTGTTCAGCTTATTCAGTCTCTGCTGATTTCAGAATTTTGGAGGTCAGCTGAAACCAGTCCTTTTACTAAACTGTTTTACATTCTCCTCTTTCATTTTCCAATCATACAGAACTCTTACTCCATTATTCTTTTTCACTTGTTGCTCAGTCCCACACTTCTTACCCATATGACTCCATTTCCACTCCAAGTTCCCACATTTAATCACCAGAGTTCTTTGCAAATTCCAGTTTAGTTGGTTAATTCTTGGAGAATCATTGATTATATCAAGTGGAGCCGCTTGCTTCAAAATCAAATCTGCAGCACACTTCTGGAAAAGTAACAAGAAATACTTTTAAGAATATAGAAGACCTATTATGAGACTGGGCACTTTCTGGAAAGAATCAGTCAATTTGTTTGCCTAAAAATGGTCTGCTGTTTTGTGTCAATTTCAGAAAGAAAAGAAAAATAAAATAAAATAAAAATACAGCCCTAAGGCACTACTATTGTCATTCTGCTGTTGACAGCAGAAATAATTCTGGAATTTACAGATGCCAACAAAACCATCCAACCACACATAAAAGTATCAAAAAGCCACTGTCAACAGAGGGAGTCTCTAAATTATGTAACAGAACCAAGAAATGTTTTCCAGATTTTGAAATATCACACAGTTAAAATGTCTACCTGCTAGAGTACTGCTCTAAAATACTAGATTTTACTACCAGTTTTTACTCCCTGGACAAAACTTCCAACAAATAAAGTAGCTTCTCTGGGTCCTTTGTACCCCCTCTCATTCTGAAGTAGCCGGTCCTGAATAAACAAAGTCTTTTATCTGTCTAATCAAGCCACAGCTTATAAGAGGTCTCCATCATTGCAAAGGAGAATAAATAATATAGATTTTTCAGTGCATATTTCAGTATTATCTGGAACAAAAATAAAGAAACAAAAAAATAAGCTGTCTCTTTCTTTTAAGTGAGGGATTCTGACCTTATATCAAACTGGTGAGGAGGAAAGTCCTATAGAAGGCAGCAAAGAAAGGGAGAGGGACTGCTATGAGAAGCTAGATTTAAGAAAGCAAGCATGCACACAACTTGCTGGAATTTTTTATTTCATCGGAGCTATAATGTTGGCAGAATTATCTACTAGAAAACAAGGAGAGTTGTACACTGTGGTGTATCTTTCTCAGAAAGGTTGTAAGTTCATTCAGAGTAAGAGAAGCTGAGATAATGGCTGGTTTAGGGCCAAACCATTCAAATGTTGATGGAAACACATTTTCTATCTGAAAAAAAAGCACTGATAAGGCAACATTAGTTCCCATTAGAGAATGTTTGAAATGAACTAGCTAAGTAATTTATATTCAGAAGTCTCAAAGGAACTAGTGAATCATTGCCAATTCTTAACTTATCTTGGAAAACTGGGAAACAGTGAGACCTGCAAATATTATCCCATTATCCAGCAAAATCTATAACACAGAATAACAAGTAAGCTAGCCTCACCCTTCAGTTGAGGTCTGAGAACAAACCTGTTACCTTGGAATTTGCTGGTAATGAACTAGAGACTACAATTATAATTTCTACTAGTCAGATAGCTTTTTTTGTGAGATCTCTTTCTGTTTGGTTTTGGTTTTGACTGGAGAATAGGGGTAGTAAACAAAGTTCCTACGTACACTTGGACTTAGTTCACTTACTACATGAAATGAAGCTTTTCTTAATTCAAACACTTCCATTTTACAGAATTCACAAGTATGAGCTAAAAGGATTAGAAACTGTTCTTTTGATAATGATGTCCAGGATATTTTGGACATCATCATTATATTTCTTGTTACAGTTCAAGACTCTCACTACATATATTTTATGGCCTTCAGAGGATGCTTTCTGGATCCTTGAAGGGGATGGACATGGAAAAGATTAGGCCTAAATTGTATGCAAAAATAGCTCAAAAGAAGAAAGCTACTGTAACTTGTTTAAATTTGTTACATGGTCCACCAGGAAACTAAGAGTTGGGGGGGTGAAAGGTATGACAGTTGTTAAAAAGTACCTAACTTCATCAGTGAATATCATATAAGTTTGAGAATTTTTCAAAGATCCATAGGCTATTAAAAAATAAGGCATGGATTACTATTATGGTAACCTAAATCAATTTATTCAAATTGTTATAATCCAGAAAAAAATTATTTACTACAATCAAGTAAAGAGGAAGGCATTTTGAATTAAAGAAAGTAGTTTATATCTACAGAATGGCAGAAACTGCCTTAAAAAAAAAAACGATTACCAAAATTGGTTTTAAGTATTATAACAGATTACATCCTCAACTTGATTTTTTGTCTGCTTTTGTGAAATGAGGGCTAACAAATTCTTTGAATGGATAATAAAAGAGGATGGAGATGGGAAATGCTGGAGAGAATATGCCAAAAAAACCCAAACCCAACTCCTTCCTAAACCAAGATCACGTCTTGGAACAGTGTTAGGTGCTAAGTAATTAATTTTTTCTGGTATATTGAAGAGATATTTAAGAGATTAATTCCTAAATGTATATAAGCATTTACGTGGGAATTATATCTGACAGCACAGTACTTTTGATCTTGTTGTCAGAAATGGAACACAAGCTAATTACTGGGAATTTAAATTAAAATAATTTTTCTAGAAATAATTTCAGGATGACCTGGTTCCCTTAAAACAAAATTAGATGCCCTTTCACTGAACTTGTGGAAGACATTCTTCTAGTGGGGAGTACACAGGACCACACTGAATAATTATGGTGTCCCTTCTGATCTTTGAGGATAAGACTCCATTCCCCCACATTTTTGGGTTTGGGAGGAAAAGTAGAGAAATTTAAAGTTATGGAAGACTTGATGGCCCTCCTCAATTGCACCTCAGAGCAGGGAAGAATGTATAATAATGGCTCATAATTTAGAGCTTAAAGTAATTTCCTGCAGTCAAGGTGTTTTTGTTCTACTTGATGTATATCTGCATTAATATATTGTGGTTACAGACTTGATTTTTCCTTTCCTCTAGGGTACAGAATGACAATGGTTAGAGAAAGGACCACAGCTACCATACTGTGAGAAAGAACTGAAACTCATTCTTGTCTTGATTTCAGTTTGCAAAGATTTCTTCCCAGTCTGCTTTGCAGAGCACTGTGGAGTTTCACTTTCCTAAAATCATGGTTACAGTTCATCTTGTCACTTCTAGTATAGCTGATTATTTTTCCTTCAAGAAGCTCAGAGCTTTCTAACTTTTTACTCAGGACACATATACAAGGGCTTTTGTCTTAGTTTGACAAAATAGAGTGCAAAAGTTTTATGAGTTGTGATGTCAGGCCAGTTGATCTATTTGCAATTTTTTACATAAATAAAGCATATTAAAATACATAAAGCAAATGAATAACCAATCTGCATCATTAGGAATAAATATATACATACAGACTTACTTTAATAAGAAGGAAAGCAGAAACATTTTAAGATTATACTACACAAGATGTTCCCTGTTTTTTTAGTGATAAAGTTTAAAAGTATCTTTTTATAAGCTTTCTCTCTGTTGTGACAGGATTAGTTCTGCACATCTGTAAGTAATCTTGAAAAAGCTTTCTTTAAAAAAAGGTCTGACAACTCAGTTCTCAAATGTCAAATAAAGAAACCTAGAGATGTGACACAGGAATTCAGTGGCAATGCAGAAGCATCTTTTTGTACAGAAACCTTTTTTTTTTCATGTTGAACTTTAGATGGTTTCGCCTGCCCCTTACTGACATATGCAGAAATTGAAATAGCAGAACTGAACAGCCAAAACTATTATCCAGCTGCTGGTACTGAAGAACCAGTATCTTCAGGAAGATGCAGCTACCTTGTAAGGCAATATCAACAAAGGGATCCTCTCCTAATCTTAGACAGTATTTTTTTAATCATGGAGTGAGATGTTTTATATTATTTATGATTCGTCATACTACCATAAAAGTTCTTATAAAAGAAAAGCAATTGGAAATCTCTTTGAAATGCATTCGCTTCAAATCCTTCTTCAGATCAAATCTTGACCCCATTTAATACTAGAGGCAGTAGAGGCTCTATGAAGCTTACGTTCTACCTCATAAAACCTGATGTTTCTGCTGTTACCTTGGTAGCTTTATTGGACAACAGTTATGACGCTGAACAGCAGTCTATTGCTGAATTGCATTTTGACCTCTGAATTTGTTTCCAAATAAAGGGAGAAGAAGGAGGAAACTGTTGAAGACTTACCTAAGCACCTGGTCTCTAAGTCATAGGGCCATAGAAGTCTAACAGACTGGCCTTCCTCAGCATTATTACTCAGCCTTGTGTGGAAAGCTTTGTTTAGCTGTTGCCCTGAATATATCTGTTAAACATCTGAGTGAAACTTTTATCAGGTATGTGGTGCATATTAAAGGCTGGAGACCAAAACTGAATTTTTGTAAATCTTTTTTTTATTTTTTCTCTAGTGTACAGTGTTTATACTTGTGGTTATTCAGTGGTGTTTTTTTTAAGATAGATATTTAAGATGTTAAAATTATTTTCTTTTGGGTGGCCCATGAAGTGTGATTGTCCACACAGGGAGACTCTTGTCCTCTGATGATATCTTGGTCTGTTGTAGGCCTGATGCAATACTTGTAAGACGCAAGAAGGATGACAGTGATGTCAGCTACAAAAGAAGCAGTCTGGAAGTACAACTTGATTTGACTTCACACTAGCAGTCTTTAAAATTAATTTCCTCTTTCATCAGGCTGCCATTCAATAATCCTTTTGAACTAAGAACTCCTGATAGTTTAAGCACCCCATAGGACCTCCTTATCAATATATTCTAGCAATGCTAAAGCAATTGCCATGCCTTCTTGGAAAAAATTAAGATTATATTGTCTACAAACACTTTTATCTGGACATCATATATTCCTGTTATAAACATTTCATAACTAAGCAATAACATTTACTTTTTTCTATATTATTTCTTGTAGAAAATAGATTTCTAAGCAAGAAAAATGCAGTGCCTTAATGTAAAAATTATTTTTTCCTTAACATTTGAAGTTACATAGTACTGTTTAGTGTTATTCTCCAAAGAAGTGTTATGAAATCACCAGTGTATTCTTCTACAAGGTATACCCCTGCTCCAGTTTTTTTGATAATCATACTTATGTGCTGGAACTGGCTTCCACCTTCATGCCTTACTACCTGCCCGAGGTGGGCTGTTACCACACACAAAACTTATGTTCCTTCTTGCATGTTTTACCCAGATAATCTTGTAAAAAGAATTCAACCTGTGCAACTTTTACATGTATCCAATTAAAATATTCCTTTTAGGAGTTCATTTCTGTATCATATATGTATGGAATTTTGATAGATATTAAAAAAAAAAACAAACATAGTCAAGTGAATAACAATATATTTAAATTGCTTTAATACACCGAAAGCAAAATTGTTGCTGGAGTATTAAAAATGAGAATTAACGGCTTATGACTTACATAATTTTCCTGTCCTAAGCTCTCGGCACATAACCAATTACATCCATAAATTACTATAGTATGTGTTTAATGAAATAATTCCAGAAACACTGATATTCACCCCTATTAAAAACTCTGGGCAATTAAACTGTTAGCATTCTTGAGAATCAATGAGTTCCATGATTGCAGAACTGTGGACAGAGGGAATGAATAGCACAGTTAAGGTCCTCCCAGTGAGATTGCCTTGTAAAAGGAGCTTAGAAGTCTTACCAGTTGTGCGTAGTTGTGCTTCCTTGTTCCTGCAGTGACAAGGTTCTGATTAAAGTGCTAATCTTCGAAGAAATAGGTCATCTGCAGGATAAGGTCAAAGGCATGGATGGTCATCCAGACCAGATGTTTAAATGAGTCCAGGAGGAAAAATAAAGCAAATGCAAACTCTGGAGTCCATCAAATCCATTCCGCACAACACAAAACGCTTTGAAATGTTATTCTGGGGTATCCCCAAAATAGTAGTAATCTTGCAGAATGTTCTCCCCATGTAGTAAATTAATCTGAGATTTAATTTATTTATTAATTAATATGCTATTATAATATGCATATGCAGTATTAATATAATATATTATTATCTTCTAATATGTATTATGTTATAGATACTGTTATAAATAAAAGTATTTATTATTGTGTCAATTAACCTTTTTTGAATCCAGGTTATTTATATAATTCAGTTTTTTTTCAGCCTTCTAAAAGGAAATCATGATTCTAAGTTAGTTAGCCAGGTGTCCTTAAGAAATGGAGAGAAACTTGCCTCCGCAGAGACTTCACCTGTCTTATAGCTCTCTTCCAGGAACCTTTAGAAGGCAAATCATTCAGTCCTATTTACCTCCAATGACAGTAGGGTCAGTGCAAATAACCAGCCTTGTCCAGAAAACCAGCCTTTAGATGGCTTAAGTTATATGTGATGAGTCCCAATTTGAAATGCAGATTTTTCTTCTCCTCCCCCTGTAGTACTTACTTGTGGGAGTATATAATGTGAGGTTGAGATTGAGAATGGTGCACTTAAAAACGTCATGTTTTGCTGTTTTTACAGCATTCATGTCAGGGGGTTGTTGCTTCTTAAAAAATATCACAAATTATTTTCAAGTCAATAGAATACAGAAGAGCTGTATTTTCAACAGAGAAAAGGCAATAAAGTTATCATGCTGGTAATTAATTTGCATATCCCTGGTTTTAATAACATTTCTATCCACAGACCCACACCATTTCTATCTACAGGGAGCCACACTGAACCTATGCGTATAGTTTAGACACTTGTCTTTTAGGTGGATATACTTATTAGATAAATGGTTTCTTACCACTAGAGGGCTCAAAATTGCTGTGTGATTTTATATATGAATGCATGCATAAATATATATATATATACATACACAATGTATGATATGTGTACATTGATCATATGCATGTGTTTTATTTATGTGTACAGATGTATAAGCACATAGATATGCACATACATATATACACACTTGTATTTTAATCTTTATTATCTTGAAGGCTTTGAAGATTTAAATGCAATTCAAACATTTAAAGATTTTTTGATATAGCTTTGCAATTCACCATACACAGATGAAATGTTTCTTTAATTTCATAAAATAATTATGATTTTAAACTTTGTTCTCTGATGGTTGGATTTACACAGAATGTTCATTCCATCAAATTCAATAGTGAAAGCGATCACAACAAAGTACACTGCAAATTCCATGACCAATGCCTTCTTTAACCTTATGTTTTACTGAGATATCTAGAATAACATGGGGCATAGTTCATTTTTCCATAAATGACTTTGCACAGAATGGAATGCCATGTTGCAGAATTCATCACACCAAGCATTTTTGTTTGATTATATGACATATTCTCCTGGGAAATCTTAGAGGCTGTAAATAAATAAAATGTTCCTAGAAAGCTGGCTGTTTTCTTTCACTAATGTGACAATTGTAATGAAGAGAAAAATGACTTTCAACCATTTTTAAGTAATGCATAATCTTTGCAGATATTGCAACCTGATTCCTTCTCAGTATGATGATGTAATAATGAATAATTTACCCATGCAGCCCAAAGGACAATTAACATAATATTTTCAGTCAGACTAGACAAATACAAAAGCTTGAGGTATCAATATTTTCTAAATGTCAGTGAAGTTATATTCATCTAAATGTAAGACAACTGTTCAATAAACCAATACTTCAAGAACAATGAAGTTCCAAATTATTATGATTAACAATAATGTACGTTGTTCTAGAACACAAACACCAAAATATTTTGCAGACATCTGTTGCTTTACATAATACTAAATTCTGAAGATTTTCTTTAGAATTTTTTCCTGTATAGAAAATGATGGAAAAGTGCAAGAAAACAGAAGTGCTCCTTTTGCAGCACTTCAGTGTTTCGATTGTTTGTGAAAAATTGTGTTGAATAACATCATGTATATGAATAAAGCCTACTCAAATGAATGAGTATTTGGATAACTGAGCCAAATCTTTCAGTCTTTCATAAAGAATACTATCTTCAAATTTCACTGCAGTACATGTGATTACTGCCTACATTATCACTAGAACAGTTAGATACAACAATTGAATAAAGCTTTAACATATTAATTTTCTATCATCTTATGTGTGTTTTCTTAAATCATTAAAAGTCCTACTAGATGTTTCACCTTTATGAAATGATAAATTCTTCAAAAATCACAGGAAAATAAATGGGGTAGAAGGCGGAGTTTAGAATAAATACTGAAGTAGGCTGGAAATATAATTCTATTGCTGTGTACACTTTGCTAAACTTTAAAAGTACAGCTTATTATAGTCTAATTTTTGTTAACACATTTACTTTAAAATGAAATATATGTGCAGTTAAGCAAGACATTTTTGCTTTGAGAATTTTAACTCTTGCATGTTTTTAAAAAATTAGCTTTACTGATTGCGCATGATGTTAGATTAGAACTCTAATGTTCTACTAAAAAAAAAGTTGTTTTTTTCTGTACTTTTTCTTATGCATAATGCATTCTTAATTTACCAGTCTGTTATCTGAACTTGAAAAATAACACGGCACATTAGATTACAGATAGTAAATGTGGTTTTGGTATTGACAGGCAGGGTTGGTTGACATACTCATCACATCACCTTTGGTTCCAGGAGTAAATCATCCTGAAATAGAGTAGACTGAAATATATTGAAACTAGTTTCACTAGACAAAAATTATAAATTTTATAAATTTAAAACAAATTTCCAGAACTGGAAGGTCCATTTCTCTAACCACAGCCTACCAAAGTCAATTAAATTATGCCAGTTCTTCTCTGAGAGGGTGATTGGTCAGTGGAACAGCGGTCATGGCGCCAAGATCTTCAGACTTCAAGGGCTATCTGGATGATGCTTTTAGTCATATGGTTTAGTTTTAGGTAGTCCTGTAAGGAGCAGGGAGTTGGACTCATTTATCCTTATGGGTCTCTTCTAACTCAAGATATTCTATGATTATACTTCTGTAATCCTCCTATGTGTGTTTTTAACCTTTGAAAGAAAAAAAAAAAAAGACCACATTAGCTATGTCTGCAGTTTTCTTGATAGTTGATACATCACAGCATGCTTTATTGTGGAAAAGCCAATCTGAGTTAATGATGTATAAATATTTATTAATAACAATTATAAAATGAAAATTGCAGTGATTTTCAAAAAGAGGCTACATGCCAAAAGATTTGTAGTGAGTATAAGGAACTGCAAATGTGAAATTTCTAAGAGGGAGTATTAGGACTTTAAATTAAATGGGTGATTTTTTTTTACCACTTTCAAATGAAGTAAGAAACAATTTCATATCACCGGTGGTTTACACTATTTTTTTGTATTAGTTATGCTAATTCAGTGTATTTTACAATTAACTCTTGCAACTTATCAGCTCCAGAGATTACGGAGGAATAGGTTGTTTGAAATTAATTTTATCTATAGGCCTATATACATGTACAGAGAAATGTCTAGAAGTAGACGAGTAATACATATTTCAATGTTGAATGGAAAAATGAAGTAATATAACACTGCCTTGATGACAAGTTTCAAAATCTGTTTGAATATTTATTGTTCTTTCAATGCACATGTATATGTTACGGATTTTCTCTTCATTATAATCAGGTCAGCAAAAAAATAAATTGTGATGTGCTATATTCTTGTATTTGCTTTACCCAATTTATGGGAACTTTGTTTCTATGGCTATTGAATTTCAAGAAAACTGATTGTGTCTCATTATTTGGAGAAAATAAATGCTGTCCAACTCATTACAGCTAGATGAAGTGAATATATTGTAATTCTATTTTGTAGAGTATTACCCAGGAAGCATTGACATCCCAGAAGCATTGTCTAAAGCTCCATGAAGATTTAGACATTTCATTAGCTAAAATAGTAAGTCTCCACACATTGTCCCTTTCACCAGAAGAGAAAGTCTTGCTGTTGCTGCCTTTGCTTAGGTAGAGCTCCTTAATGTGGTTTATTTCAGATATCATTTGATATAAACAAATATAGGAGAGGAAAAGATTGAAGAGATGGAATTTTAGCTTCAGCACATTATTTTTAATCAGCTGGCAAAAATGAGTGTTCAGGTGGGATCACAGGATCATGGGATCACAGAATTACAGAATGATATGTGGTTGGAAGGGACCTCTGGAGATAATCCAGTCCAACACCCCTGCCAAAGCAGGTCCACCTAGAGCAGGTTGCACAGGAATGTGTCCAGATGGGTTTTGAATTTTTTTAAATCTCCACATGGTATACAACATCACTTCACAAATTGATGTCAGCAATATATTATTTCTATATCTGTCACATCTTCTAAAATATGATATTTTTTTCTTCTGTTTTCTGTATCACAAGTGCATTACAGATATGAAAGGTGTCAAGACCTTCTATTACAAACATCTAATTCTTGCCTGGTAGCCATTATTACTCTATGCTTCTCCTCATCCATGAATGTATTTCATAATATCACTGCTACGACACCCTATTGAGTTAAGAAATGCCAGACATTAACCAAACTTAACTGGCTAAACTGACAACTACAAGCTATCAGACTGAACACAGCTTTTTATAAACTTATTTTTAAAAAAAACCCCAACATGTTAAATATCAGTTTTAAGGGATTAAAACTCTTTGTTATAAACACATACAAAGATTAGAGTTCATTTCCATTTTAAATACTTACTAACAGGCGTACCAAGTGGGGTAAACATGTAGGACAAGATCCCAGGGCTCAGGATTACAGGAATCTAACAGCAGTCAATCCAAAGCAATGACAGCATGCGACAGAGGCAGGAGGTCCACTTATAAATACCTTTGTTGTGAGCCAGGATGAATCTGTTAGCATTGTTGCTAATACAATGATTCTGTTTCTGTTTTGTTTTTTATTTTTTTTTGTGATCTGACTTTTTTATGGGCATTCTGCAGAATGTTATTTTTACTGTTTCTACATATGAATCTTTCTGTTCCAGAGCAAATAGCTTAAACTTCTAAATGAAAATAAGAACAGTAAGAAGAATACAAATATTTAGGAGTTTTGAATCAGGAGTCTTCCTACTTGGCTAAAATATTAAAAGCAAAATACTCCACAGAAAATTTACAAAAAAAATAATCAGGCTTTTTAAACTTTCTATATACTTCACTATAACTTTCTATAACATCATATTTGTATCTGTTTATTACCAACATAAGCAATGTTGATAAATATAAACAATTTTCACCTTAACTTGTCATTTTTAATTATTGGAAAGTATATTTTTAATTTTCAGTTTATAACTGCCAAATTTCAAATTATTTACCAGCTGTTACTTTCCTGCTATATAATTTAGTAGAAAGGATAAATTAAATATTCCAAAACACTCTAATATATATCCTTATTACATAACCCAAAATCTTTCCATGCAAAATTAAGTCAAATTGCCCATCACTAGAATATGAAGAGAATCTCTCATTGCACAAATGTTTTGTAGTTTATGTTAAAATCTTTTACAGTTTCCTTCCTCTCTCCACTATTTTTTTCATTTAAGTATTTTGTATTAAATGACTGAAAACCCCGTGAAGCCAAAAGATGTGTTTTCAACTAGTAGGTCCACAGACTTCTATCTTCTATCTGAATGTTTTTTGTTTAAAAAAAAAAAAAAAACAAAAACTAAAAAGAATATATTTATGTGAAGCATTTAAAGCAACTCATAACTTATCTGAAAAAAATATTTAAAAGTCCACATATCCAGAAAGGTCATTGGGGCTGCATTAGAAAAATTCTCATTGACTTACTGTATGCTTGGATAAGATTTGGTGGCCTAAATCTGCAATACTGAAGAAATGCAGCTCTCTTTCATTGAACTGAAAATAAATGAAGCATTAATTCAGCAAGGTAGACAAAAATATGCTTTATTTTGAACACATGAGTTATTCAAATCACTTTGGTTGAATTTAAAATCATACACCCAATTACAAACATAGCAACTTCATGATATAAGTCTTACGGAACTGTAAATTGAAATCAGTTATGTTTTCCAACTAGCTTTAAAATTAGAAAGTGATTCTGTATTTTATAAATGATTACAGTAAAAATGGTTTCATATTTTGGTATCATTTCACATTTCCAGTGCTGTTTTCACTGAAACAAAATAACAAGATGAATAACCCCCCAAATTAATTAATAATCTGCCACCACATCCTTCTGGGTCAAAATGGTAACTAAATAATTCAGATAGACTTGTACTACTGATGAGCTCCCTTCTTTAACCTCACTGCACTAAGGAATACCCTTTGTCTCAAAGAGGCAGCATTATGTCTAATCCCCATGCTTCTTCTGTGGCCAGATAGCCTTTGTGTGCAGCTGATGCACAGATACATGCTTCATGTCAAACATCGAGGATATGTGCCAAATCGTTCTGGCCAATTTATCCTGACAGTAAGTTTTATATATTTACCCTCCCCTACCAGGAGACTTTCCAATTCAGGAATTCTGCATTATGTAGTAATTGATTTCAAGTGAGTAGAAATATAAGGTGCTGGAATAATTAATTTTTGGTGGTGAAGTAAAACAATTTCTTCAAGAACAAACTCTATGTAACTTCATATTCTTAAAGATAATAAATATTTTTTAAAATCTTGCTATACTGAAAATTAATTTGTAATCTACTGGCACATCCATTTTTATATGGTAAAACTTCAAGAAGTAATTTTAAAGATGTCTAGGTCTCTTCTAGGAACTATTACTATTGCAGTAATACTAAAGATATGACTTTTATTACCTTTCTGTTAACAAAAAACCTACAGTAATAACATAATTATTCTTGCAAAAATTATTTTTGCTGAAATAGCTTATTATTTGGAAAAGTGAGTATAAATTACCATGGAAATGCAGGGTTTGTTGGTGTTTGACAGTAGCAGAGTTTACTAGTATAATTTTACTTGGATGTATTTGTCTTTCATGATGTCAAGAACTATACATTTTGTCAGTGAGCAAAAAGAGCACACCAACTCAAATTTTGCCAGACAATGTAATATAAATCATGGTTAGCACAGAAAAATCAGTACCTTTGTCTTTTTGCATTCTTGTTTTTCCTTTGTGTCCTGTGAAACATGTTTACTTGTCCCCTTCCCATTGTTTTGCCAGCAAGACTTCCAATCTTCTCCAATAAATTAACTTTCATTTGTTGGCTGAACTATAGCAAAGGCTTAAAAAATTGTGAATAAGGTCATATATTGTAAGACTAGATTTAGAAGTATGACCTGTTTTTACTCATTTTAATCTATAAGAACAACCAAGACTATATTACACTCTTTGAGAGCATGACTGAGTTCCAGCAGAGATGTCCCTGTGACCACTTACAGGGTGCTGTGTTGTACCAGGTCTTTTAGTTCATAGTTTAGGCTTGACAACAGAATCAAAGAAACTAAATTTGCTGTCAATGCCTCTTTTTTTTTTTTTTTTTTTCATATTTAAGTTCTCTGAAAGTGCCAAAATTTCAAAGACAGTTGTGGGTGGGTAGGTAAAATGAGACATAAAATAGTGATTCTGCTAGAGCAATTATATTAACAGAGATTGGAAACAAGTATGCTGATTCCTTGAAAAATACCCTGTTCACCACACTGTTAGAGGAACATATCCTGAAGCATCTGGTGGCTGAATTCAGTTGGCCGAAGAGATGTTTCACGGATGTTCTTTTACAAGACAGTGCTAAGAGGTATCCAGTCAGTAACACCATAAACTGACATAAGCTACACATGGTGGTCTTGCTATTTCACACACACTGTTACATCATTGCTTCATTACAATGGAATTACTCCTAGTCTGTAGCAGTTTTGATCCCTGAATTATCTGTTTTCCTATTTAAAAAGAACCCACCTCCCCCAAACCCAAGGAAATACTACTATTATTGGAAGGAAATTGAAATTGAGTCTTCAATGTCTTTCATTCTGAGAAATAAAAGGTCTTTCAAATTAATGTACAGAAAGATCACCATGGAGATGCCTTTTTGGAGCAAGTGTCTAGCCACTGGAGTTTCATGGATCATGCCCTGATCCACACAGTCAGTTCCTTGGGAGAGATGAAAAATGAACTTGTCCTGAGGTTACCTTGTTTTTTATACAGAGATCTGGATAGGTCCTCAGGTAACATAAAGGTATAAAGAACAAAAGAACAACTTATAAATCTGATCTACAGATTCGGGAATTAAAGCCCAGGAACAATTCAGTTCTATATTCCTGAAGCCAAAAAAAAAAAACTCTTTGCAAAAAAACTCTTTGATGAATATTGCGGGAATAGGAGGGGACAGGTGATCCCTCTGCTGAAACAGCAGAAATGGACGTTGAATTTCTGCACACGCTCTCTCCTTCCAACATTAGAAAGGGAGTTTTGGCCAATATATTCATGTAATGATAAATAGCATGATCAAATTATTACAAATTTTAAGTTACCCTTCTCGGTTTACTGGAAAAGGAAAGCTACTGTACAGTAACAGTCTACAATATCAAAGGATTTAGCAGTTGTCCATGCCCTTTTCTATGAAGAGTGCAAGTATAAACACTTGGCTTTTAGTTTGGCAATGCATATAATATAGGTGCAGATAATAAAAGGAATATAAATATGGGAAAAAAAAACAGATGACTAGTTCACTTTCATTCTAATACACATTTAGCTTTTATTTCCTCCAAAACTTCGGTTTGATTTTCCCAAGATTAATGTTGCTGCAATCATGGAGAAGTTCCACTGAAACTTTGTATTTTTTACTGGTGAACAACTTCTGCAGTATTTTAACAAACAACAATTGGATGATTTAATCAATAATAACAAGTTTAACTGATAGATTATTGGAAAAAAAAAGTTTCATAAACAGACGGTGGAAGTTGAAACTTGAAACAGACTTCTGAGTTCATCACTAACTGTAATTTTAGCGGAGCTAAAGCTTACCAGGAATCACAGCAATCATTCAGTAAAGAAAAACTGCCACTAGCAGCAGCATCATTTTGGACAAAGTCTGTATCTGTTTTCTTTTACCTAGCCAGGATGTTTAAGAGGTATCATTTTTCATCTAATAATTATTGGGCTCTGTCATATTTCCCGTAATGGAAAAAACAAACTGTTCATTCTGTTAGCCAGAGGAGAAATATCCATCACCTCTGTAAGAAACGGGAGGTTGAGTCTTGCTTCACAAAGTGGATGTTATCAGATGAGATGACGTTTACTAGAGTTTCACCTTAGTTATTCTGCAGATTTTTATCTGTTAAAATACATACTTAATTGTTTTGGCTTATGTCTGTTCTTAAACCCTTTCACTTCTAAGCATAGCTCTCATGTCCGTGGGAGAGATTATACAGACCTCCACCCGCAAAGAACTGGTAAATTGAATTTGTATCCCATGCTATCACTGAACTAACTCTTGCTGAAGTTATAGAATACATTTGCTGGTAGGACATGAATGAAAGAAACAGAAAAGGAATCAAGATCCCACAACAGCTTGAACAACCTCTGGTTAGATATGCCAGTCAACAGCTGACTGAAAAAGAAAAGCTGAGTAACAGATTACAGATTCAGAAAAAGAGGAAAAGTCTACAGACTTTTTTCCATTGGTCCTTTCTCCATCAGAATCACGACAGAGTGGGAACAAGAAGCAGGCCTCCACAACTATTTTCACTTCTGCTTCAGACCGTGAATGACACAGAAGGCTGATAAACTGCAGCGAAGTGTCCTAGTGTGCCTGCGTTTTGCTGAAAGCTATTTCCTTGCTCCCCACCCATGACAAAAACACAGCTTGCTTTAAACTCCAGGTGACCTCTACCACTAGAGGGCTGCACTTCATGCTATACACCCCCTTAGACCTCAATTATCAAAGCAGTGAAATAAGGAAAAATAAGCATATTCTGAAGGATATATGTATTAATATATTTATTACGACAGTAATCGTTGAAATGTTTATTATATGCAGCTATTTGCTTAGTTATGTAGAACTGCTAGTAATAAACTAGCTGAAAGACTATAGTTTTAGCTAAATTCTTCAAAGATGAACCTGTTTATTAAACTATAAAAATCCTACTTCTAGGAATGAGAAAAGTTGAAAATGCTTGTCGTAGTGGGACTGGCAGATAACATATCAGGAAATTATTAAACAAAAGGCATTCTGTAGAGACAAGGGGAGGCACTTGTGAAACAGCTGTTGGTAAAGAAACAGCCTAATGCAGGGCAGACATCTGCTGAGTCTGAGGAAATTAGGTTTCAGGATTACCACTTTTTCCTCTAAGCTTACGGAAGATAGATACACAAACAACATACATGCTGCTTATCACGTTAAAACCCCTTTTTATTCAACACTTCAATATTCCTGTTGTTAGGATGAAACAATACTTTTGTTTAAAGAATGAAATCAAGTAAATGTTTTATAAGCTAATTGGAGCTCCCAAAGGGAAGACTTGCAGGTGCTGAATCCAATCAGATCTGCCACATAATTAAAATTGGTACGGGGGGCACAGTAAAACAGATGTGGTCTTGAAACAAGAGAATTGTTTGATTCAATGTTACTACAGATGAATGGGACACACTCAGTAAGATAAAGGGAGCAGTGTTATAATTTATCCAGCTCCACTGTGGAAATTGACTCAAGATGGCTTCAGCTGAATATTGTGGTTTTTTTTTTTATTTTTGTCTTCAAAATTTTAATTTGCTCAGTTTACAAATAAAAAGAAGTCTCTTAGGACTGATGACCCTACAAACTGGACCTGAGATTTTCAAGTCATGCTGCGCTCTTTCTGGCTCGAATACTAATTAAAATTCTTTAACTGGAACTTAGTAAAGAAAATGGAAGAGCTAAAACCAGTTCCCAGCTTGCTGTACCATAACTGTGTCAACAACTGCCAAGGTAACAGAAGCCTAAAACTTTATTTCAGTCAGTAAACTAAGCAATTATGAGTCAGAGTATCTTGCATACAAAGGGTATATGATGAGTAAGAAATTTCCATTTTTATACAATTTCTCTGATCATATATGCTATCAAATTGTTTCTGAATCTGCTGCATCAATTTCATCTGCCTGTGAGGAGGCTAGATACCACATTCCTGGGACCCAATTCCCCAAGAAGTCATTGAAAGTTTCCTACATACAGTGCTGGATAGAGTTCTTAATTTGTGAAAGCTTTTGGACAGGAGCCTGTTTAGATGTTAAAGTGTCCATGTTTTAATATCCTGTAATGCATTATGTATCTGGCTTACAACTTATAAGGAGAGGTGATGTGCTGTGTTATATATATTATACATGAAATCTGTATTTTAAGTACTAAAATTGTTTGGGGCCGTATTAATGGTAAGCGATCAGTAAAACTAAGGCCAAGTCTCCCGGGGAGCTTCGAATGGAAATTGGATTTCATCCACAAACAGCCAGGTTTCAAGCTTGCATAGTAAGAGGAATCAAGTCAGCAGCCATTCCACACACATACGTACCAATACAAATATAGAACAGAGCATGGTCTAATGCAATAGCCACACATTTCTAAATTTTGTACGGAATTGATGCTCTTGTACTGACCGCTGCCGTAACAGTTATAGCAGTTTGAGATTTTTTTTCAAAGGCAACGAGTCAATTAAATGGCAAAGAGCTGAGAAAAAAAATGCTTATAAAAGCAGACAATCCCCCGGTGCCCGCCCATCCCCGCCCCCCCTGCACCTTGCGATATTTGAAGCTTCGACTTGAATAATTTGAGATTTGTAAACAGCAATAACCTGCGCTCCAGTGAAAGACATTTCAATCTTCCACCAAATATTTACACAAGAAAAGGCGCTGTGTGTCACACATAGCTCCAGCCAGTCCGCCTGTCACAGTACAAAAATAATAGCTTTATTTTTTTTTGTTGTTGTTTTCTCTCTACAAGTCTGCGCGATGCAGCCCGGTGCCTCCAAGACTCCCTGCGCGGAGCGGCGGTGGCCGGGAGGACGGGCCCCGTCCGCACCGGCCTGGT
>VZRU01002992.1:1374441-1438136 GCA_013398155.1 Pedionomus torquatus
GGGGGGGGGGGGGGGGGGGAAGGCGCCTGCCGGCCGCGGGGACTCGCTAGTTAACATCCTGCTCTTCCTGGAGGAGATGAGTTATAACGGGACCAGCATCTCCTCTGTCCGTTTACGCTGGAGTCGTCATAACAATGCAGCGAGGCAGAGGTGAATTTATTTGCCCAATATTAAGAGCAGCGGTCTGGCCGTGCGCGGTTCAGCCAGCGATGTTAATACGGGCGGGCACGGCTGTCACACACAGGCACTTCTGGAGACGCTTGTAGTCTCGCATAAGAGAAGCGAGGTGAACTGGCATCGTTCTTGCTGCTGGGGGGGGGAGGGGGTGTTGAAATATCAACTTCGTGAAACAGGTTTCACGTTGAAAAAAAAAAAAAATAAAAATCTTGATATCCACGTCAATGGGACTTTGCATTCATTACTGGGGAGAGCCCAAGTCTGGGGAACCAGCGGAACCCTTATTGTCTTACACTTTTTGGAGCCTCTTAGCGAAGGTCCCTAGAGTTCAGTGTAGCTGGATTTAGCAGTGGGGTGAGGGCACGGGCAATTGTGCAGTTGCCGAATCAGGCTAGGAATCCTTTTTTCTTTTTCCCCTCCATTCGTTATATATTTTTTTTCTGTTCCGATTGTGTGCTTTAACACTAGTGGTGGGTAGAGGACTGGCATTGTCTATCCGGTCACCTTTTAAGTGTATTTAAAATAAGTGACTTAGGCTTTTGATCAGTTGGGAAAAATTCTTAATGTCCTTTAATTAATGAGCTTAAAAGAGATCATTGTCGCTTAAGAAGTGCTAAAGGAATACATCGGGATTACTTAGGCAAGTGATTCCATCCTTTCCATGTTGAGTTGTTTTCTTGGCAGTTGCTGAAATGCTTGGAATAAAACCCCACATTTTGGGTGGGTTATTTGGTAGCAGAGTAGTCGTTTTGCTCACTTAAGAAGAATGCAGGCAATAGCTAATTGCTATTCTCATGTGTTTGCTAATGACAAACAAATAGCCCATCAGAATTTACAATTCATTCCTTCTTAGTTTTGGCATTTCTTTTGCAGTATTTTCAAGCAAGGTTGTAGTTGTCACTAGGCACGTTTTTGTGCAGGGCTTTATTTTTTTTAAAGGGGTCCGATCGTTTCTGTCTGCTGTGGTTACCATTGGGGGGAAAAATCCACCTTTGAAATATAATTTTGGATTTTATTCTTATTCTTTTATGGAATTAAGGAATCTATGTGAGTTCTTTAATTTGTTTGGAATAAATGTACGTATTTGAAAATGTCAAAGGCATACTCTAAATGTGTCTTGTAGGATGACGCAACTGGTTAGATATAAATGCATGAATTGCCGGTCGAGTTCAAAGATATAACATTTTGTTTATTTGTGGGTCTGGGGAGGAAAAAATTGAAGTCTGTAAGCCATATTAACCATGCATATCTCAATTTTTCAGAGGATGGCCAGTATTTTCTAAAGGTCCTCATACCTAGTTATGCTGCTGGATCTATAATTGGGAAGGGAGGACAGACAATTGTTCAGTTGCAGAAAGAGACTGGGGCCACCATCAAGCTGTCTAAATCCAAAGATTTTTACCCAGGTAGGTGCAAAAATTAGCCGATTCTTTATTTTTAAATCCCAAGGGATGTATATATGTGTCAGTGTGTTTCCTACATGGACGACTAAGCTTCCAGTGCAGCTGGAAGCATTATTTCTCAGAAAAGTGTGTAGCAAAGTGCAAGAGTGAATATAAATGTTTTGTCTGTCTTGGTGTGTGGAATGGACTATGCAGTAACTGCTTGAAATATGTTTAAAGATGTTTACAGTGTTTCTGCGAAAGAATATTTTCATTAACATCTTGATTGCTTTGGTTTTTAGTTCAAAAAAAAAAAAAGGACTAGCTTTAAGGAACCAACTTGACAGCTGGTGTAAAAATAATTGTTTGTTTGAAGTTTCCAGACATTGTAATGACAATTAAGCTAGAATGAGTAAAAATGAGAGGCCACCTCTTAAAGAATGGGCCATTTACTTTAAATCCATTATGTACCTTCTTTCTGCTTCACTGCTTTGTTCACTGGCTCTGGAGTGAAGTAAGGAGGACAAGTGCTGGTCTTTAGATATTCTTTATATTGTGTTTATCATGATGGTGGAAGAAAACTATTATAAAAGTGAAATACTATGGGTGAATAAAAAAACATTAGTGTTTTGTATTAACTATATTAATGCACAAGAAAGTAGCTTTTGATATTTGCATGTAACAATAATAAATACCTGATTTAGCATTTCTCCTTTATAAGATATCTGAAGAGGGAGTCTTACATAATGATACACACTATTTTAGCTTCTGCAATTGAATAATATTTTTTTTTTCCCTAAAGATGAATAAATTAGCATTCTGCGATTGAACTTTGTTCTGGAGGACTTTTTCAAAATCTTTTTCAAAATAATAACATACATAAGGATTTTTTTGGTGATTTAATTTTGTTATTTTTGAAGAATAACTGGTGATTTAGAATAGACTTGCCTAGCTGTTACCAACTTCTTTCTGTTGGAAAAATAAGAGCTGCTTTGCATTTGATCCAGTTTAATAAGATGACTGTATTATACAAAATAGTGAAAGCAGTTGGTATGGATGTAAACAGCACACTAATACTGGAGCATTTAGCTTTCCTGTCCTTTATCTTTAGTGTCAGGCAGAAGTGGATGGCCTTTTATTAATGAAGAGGTTGTGGACTATTTACAATGATGATTTTTGTTGTGGAAATTTTAATGCACCTGTTGTGCATCTCCTTAATGAATATAGTTTATAATGCTTAAATGTCAGAGGTTAAAGTGATGCTTGTAGATGTTTCTTGTTGAAAGATACAGTTTATGAACCGATGCTTGTTGTTTTTAAGGGTTTTCTTAAGTGTTTTTTCTTTTCCTTAGAAAGTTAGAAGAAATGGTCCTTTATTTTGGAAGGTATCTTAGGGTGGAAAAAAGAAATCAATACAGAATTGTGAAAACTCTTGGAAGAAATAAGAGCATTCAAAAGAGCCTGATTGCAGAATTAATAACATAATATGGGTAAAGAGCCTCAATAGTAAATTAAATTCACTGTCAATAGATGAAAATGAAATGGATTATCTGCATTATACATGAGGTGCTATCAGATATGCAAGGATGTTACAGAAAATTGGTGTTTATGAAGAATATTCCAAATACCAAATTACCAGTCTTTTCATTTTACTACAGTTTATTTACACTTTCTTGGAAAGGATGCTCCAAAGATTAGATCTTTTGTTCGATGCTCTAGCATCATTCTTCTGTTTTCTGATTAAATCAGAATTACATATTTTTTTTATGTAGCAGATACAGCAGTAAGAGCAAAGGAACCTTTGAGAAATAAAAATTAACAATCTAGAATGACGCGAGTAGTAACATTTGTGACAAACACATTCTCTATTAAAATCAGTAGCAATAATATAAATAGCTAGGGCGGTGAGGCTCAAGCAGTTTCACTCTAACAGGTGCAAATGAACTTCCAGTTTAACTTCGTACAGTCTGCTTTGAATTTGCAGTCACGTTGTATCATTTTCTATGAGTGTTTTACAGAAGCTGGTGACTTAATACCTGCTAAAGCATGAAGCAGGGATGAGAAATGGATTCCAGTGTGGCTAGCTCTTGTTAGTCTTTCAGTTTACGTTTGACCACCAGCCCATGGAATTTTCGGAGGTCTTGGCATTCTCTGAGCTGATGGCTTTTGGGTTTCTTCCAGACGGTCGTGCTCATGTAGCGTTAGGGAATACAAATCTTTTGAATAGCTAATATCAAGATATGGTTTATTTTTCTTACAAAGTTTCTTAAACAATTATTCTGTTTTATTAATAGAAGTTACATAGTCTCTACCTCTGATGCTTGTGACTATAAATGTGTTTAATGTACATTTCACTATGGAATGTTCTCTTGCCGAAGCTTCTGTGAAACTTTTCTGTATTTCTGAAAAGTTTTAGCACAGTCTGAGTAAGTTGGTGTTTGGAAAGGAGGAAGCTGGTTGTAATACAGAAGTCATAAGTGGTTCCTGTGATCTAATAGTGTTCTTTTTTTTTCCTCTGTGATATAGGACTTCAGTATGCAGACTGATTTCTGTTGGAATTATTTTTGTGCATCAAAAGGTGACATAATTACTGAAGAATTATATGGCAGCTCTAATTACAAGAAATTGAAGGAAAAAACAGCTTTTCACTGAACATTTTAGTTTACAAAGTAGGAAGCAGCATATAAATACATTACCGTCCACTACAGTCTTATCTTCTGAGTACGCAATTCACTGTTCTCTTTGCAGGTTACCAGCTGACTTTTTCTAATTGTCTGGACTTCTGTAATTTGCCTTTGGTTATTGTGCTTAGATTATCCCTGATTCTTTTTTGTTCAGATTTGTTCCCCCAGATTAGTGGAAATGAAATTAAAATGGCAAAATATGCCCTCCTTTAAAACCAATAGGCACTGATCCTTTCTGCAGGGAAGTACAAAGTGTGTATTGACTAGTAGGTTCTGGTTCAAAATTTAAATACAGATGATGCCATGCTACTTTATGAAGTTTACTTCATTAATATTAAAGAAAGTGGCCATTCTCTGAAGCTATTTTAATGTATGTTTTTATTTTGAATAATACAAAAATGAGCCAGTATTTCTGTTGTATTAAGTTCTCATTGTCTTATCTCTTTCTCCATTCTGAATTATAGTGAGCGCTGGATTGAAAACTACTCTGGACATATGTATTTTTTTCCATTGCGAATGCTGGCGCGTGCTCTTGCTTGCTTTTTTTCTCATGCAGTCTCTCTCTCTCTCCCTTTTGCTCTCTCTCTCCCTCTCTCTGTGCTCCCGCCCCAGTCTCACACATACACACAGGCGCGCACACAAAATTATGTTACATCGCATCATGTTGTTTATCTTGCAACAGGATCTTGCCTGGTCTGAACTTGGTGCTTGAGTGAATTTGAGCTCGGTCAGTGTTCTTCAATTTATTGGAATATGAAGTCATGTATGTACTGAAATTAGATAATATTAAGAGTGGAGATTAATAAAAACATAATGAAATGGGAATAAGGTTTTACTGCTTCAATGATAGATTAGCTGTGTTGTTTTTGTAGCAGATTTTTAATCGGTAGCAATCTGAATGTTTGAAGGATACAAAAGTCAGGAGATGCCTTCTCCACCTTTAGTAGCGAGTGTATGAAGTGTCGTGTGCTATGTTATGTTTTTACCAAGTGACTTGTATCTGAGATGTTTTGTGTTTAAGTATCAGATTTTTTTTGAAACATTCACGTGTTGTGGGCAATAGACCAGGTAATCTTTGTGCAAGTGCCCTTTTAAAAAGGCTTTTATTCCAACTCTTAAATATTCTTTAAATGCATTGAATGTGTAAGTTGCATAACTTTACAGAAGTTTATAATTAATAAGTTCGCATTGTAGCTTCATTACTCCTGTTAAACTGTTAGGAAGGGGGAAGGTATAATATATCAAGCTTGGTGCATTATTGTTTCTTTTATATAATAAGGAATTGTCACGCTAATTTATAACTTTTAAAAAAAAGTGTAAAATCTAGTAAGGAAAAGAATCTGTTTTAAAAATCAACACTTCAAATCTTTGGAAGTGAAATACTACTTTTTCACCTGTGGAAGAGAAAAAGGAGTAATTGAGTTAAAAGCGAGAGTGGTGTTAGTTATTAGCTGTCTGTTGTCATGGTTCCTTGAAGGTGGTTTGTCATACATCAATAAAGGCACCTCACTTTTATTCTTAATACTTCTAATTTTTTTCTAAAGCGTTAACATGAGCTAGTTAGAGACTTCATAAGTATGTATCTAAGATTTTGAGGCTGTTGCAAGCACTTACTTATATGACTAACTTTGGGGATAAGCAGACTGAGGAAATGACTAAATAGTGAGAAGAGATTTCAGAGGTGGAATCTAGAGCCGTGTAGGTTTGTGAAGTAATCACTGGAATAACTGATCTTTCTACTAGTTTGAAAAAAAACAAAACCACAACCACAAAAAAACCCCAAGTGTTGGTTGCCAGCTGTTCAGAGAGATAATTCTCAGTTGGACAGTTGTCTGTTGCCTAGTTACTGGAACGGAATAAAAAAAAGTTAGCTTGTTAGCCAGCAGATCCTTAGTATTTCACATTTAAAAGGAAGCTGAAACTGAATATATAACTTTGTGTGATCTTGAGTGTGTTACATACCTAACTCACCCATTGTACTACTGTTCAGCAGCTTCTCGTTTGGTATGCTTAGAGAAATTTTGGCTGCAAGTTTAAGTAGAAATTTTGCATTGATTTCTTATATATACATTATTCGTGTTCGTGAGTGAATAAACTTTGACATAGTAAATGGCCTTGGTTTGCACAAAAGTACTATGTCCTTGTCTTGTATAAGAAAGGTTTAAAACAACTTGTGACAGATTTGGAATGGTTAGTCTAACTTTAATAAATGATACAGACTATATATGCACTTGGTTGGCAAAGTGAAGAACGAAGTAAGGATGGCTGATATTACAGGGATATGCCATATTAAGTATTGGTCTGCATTTTTCTTGTGATAGCTTTTTGACTAGTTTTCAATATAATTGAAAACCTAATGTTTCTCAGTAGATTAGAAAGCTTATATAGGTGAAGGTCCATCTAGTAACAGTACTGTTTTTTAATAAAGTTGAGATTTTTGTAAAGTAATTATCCATTAAGAATATCAATTTTCTGGACTTATGCATAACAACAACCAACCAACCCAAAACCTAGGGAAAATAGCCAAAGTTGGTATGGGCTGAAAATTTCTAATTTTCCTCTTTCACAAAGGTTAAAATTTCCATGAAATACTTCAATGTTATTTTGTAGATAGATCAAAGTTTTAATGGATGTTTGTCAGAAAATGAGTCTTGGAGCTCATATTTAAAAAATATAAACAGGGAAAGTATCAATCTCTTAATTGCTTTCCTCTTCTCTTTTGTGTATTAAAAGGAATGTGTTCTTGCTTTTCTTAATAGGTGCAACTTGTAATAAGCAATACCTTTTTCAAATAGTCTTTGATCTTGTTTGTTCTTTAATTAATTACATTAATTTAGAAATTGTCCACGGTAGTTGACCACAGAATTTATTTTGTCAGTGATTGGTGGCTTTTTGGCCAGGGGAGAAGAACCCTTGGATTCAGTGGATTTGTCGGACTGGCTTGAAGAAATGGAGCATGGAGGGATTTGGGAGGAGGGCTTGGGCCTGATTGCTATCTTGTTTCCGTGTTTGGGCACAGCTCTACATAATGTCAAGTTACGACTATAAAGATTTGCCTGGCAAACATCTCTCTGGGACTCATTGTTGCATCCTGCAGCAGGTGCATTCAGCTTTGCAGTCCATCTTAAGAGAGGTTAGCTTATTTTTTAACTTTTATCAGTAGGCCAGTGGGAGTTAATGACTTGGTGAGGAGTATGGTAGTTGTCAGTTGTCCAGTGTTGGAACGCTGCAGGTAATTGGGCTGGACTGGTGAGAACTGTGGCAGTGTGCTTCTCACGTTGCACTGCAGCTGCTGTTGATCTTAATTAATCTGACCCTCACAGTCTGCAGTGTCATGGTATAAAAAGCAATACATAATAGAAATGGAAAGGCTGCTTTTTCAACTCTTATTGATCGTCATGTTTCTAGGTGGGCCTTTTGGTTTTCTAATTGGATTTGTCTGACATTAGCATAAAATTCTTAATGTGCTTCAATCTAAAAGTGTAATACATTTTTCCTGTTTATTAAATGTATCTGTGGACTAATGAAGCTGATAAAATGTTTTTGAGATGTAATCGTGATAATGGACTTAGCCAAAATATTTGTGTTTATTCTGACAACAAATACAATTTTCTGTAGATGAAAAGTTACACTGTTTGTGTCTGGTATGAATTTCTGGTGTAGTCTAGTATGCTCTGTAGTGGGGTATGCTTGGTGCTCATGCTGGCTAGCTCAGTGTTGTGATTCTTTGAAGGATTTCTAATAACATGGAAGCATGTAAAATTGGAATTTAGTACAGAGCAATTGAAATTTATGAATGTGCTGTGCATATGTGAGACTTAATTTACTGTAGAGATACTACTGTTTTCTTCCTGACTGAAGACATAACGTGGCTTTAGGAAACGATTATCAAGTTCCTTACATTCATCTTAGGCCATTCTGTTTCCATCCCCCAAAGGAAACATCAAACCAGAGTCTAGCTTAGCAATCTTTTACATGTTACATTACAGACATGCAAGGTTCTATTCCATCCTATTTTTGTTTTGATTTCAGGGATATATGCATCCCAAATTGTGATTACTCATAGCATTATAGTGATTATCTACATTGCTTGTATTCTAATTTAAAAACAGAGAAATAACTGTCAGAATACTGTTTTAAATTTCCCCCATGTTTAATAGACATATAAAATATTTCAATGCATAATAAAAAGACAACTATCTAAATTCACATCCCCCCATATTAACTTGTTTTCTCTTTAACATATTTGATAATTAATTATGGTTGAATCTGATTGGGGTTGAATGTGCTGTTCTTGATTATAGCCAAACATGAAAATTCATTTGCAAGTACTTAACTGGTCTGATTGAAATGTCGGTTTAAGGCAATATTTGGAAACATGTCTATGGAAGTCAGCTCTCAACTGTACAATGCTAACATGCCTTTGTAAATTTGAATATGAATTTATCACTCTTTGCTTGAGCTAGTTATGAGCAATACTATTGTGCATTGCTCTTTTTGACTTCTGAATTGCAATAAATTTTGTGTAAGGTTTAAGTGTTCTGTATAATTGATGGACAAAATTAAGTCTCTTTCATGAAAGGCCAGAGAACATAGGTCGATGTATGAAGTAGGTGATGCGAATAACTGGCTGAGTTGTCAGGTAGTACTTGGAAGAATAGTATATTAGGGACCAGGTTCAAAGTTATGCGTTGGTCGTGAGATTGATCTAAAGAGCTCTAGTAAATGAGGAAGAAATACCCCTGTCAACTTATGTATATGAAAGTGATTATGTAACAACATCTTTTTTTGGATATAAAGAAGCATGAAACTCAGACAAAATTTCTTATTTTCCTGGTCTTGTAGGTTTTTATTGTGAAAAGACTAAACATATGTTTTTCATCATTGATCTCTCGCTGCATCCTGCAGGGCCTGTCATCTCAGCATTGACAGGATCAGATGAAAAATACAATCGATGTGTTGACATTTTTTTGAGAATCACTCAGGTAAGATTACTTGTTATACAGAACTACAGTGAAATTCATGGCTGCTGCTAATGTTTCACCAGTTGGAGCCTTTGCATTCTCAATCATTAATTAAATTAGATACTGAGGTTCTCTGCATGTTCCCTTGTTTCTATTTTAAAAGCACTTTTTGTGCCTTGCTCAGTGCCATTTAACTCTCTTGTAATTTCCCACATAAAGAGCTTCACACATTTGTACTATTTTCCCCACTTCATAGAGTGGCACCTGTTTGCTTGAATCAAGAACCATAGTGCACACCTCCAAACTCTTGGAAGATTTGTATGTACATGTATTTTCTTTTCTTTTCAAGTAGTGACTTTAGTTCTTTTTAGGTTTTTCATTGGCAATATGGGGAAGAAAAGTTCTGTAGAGAACCAGATAATCAGAGGCAGCAGCAATCTTATCACCTTTCTAGTATGTTCTAAATTCTGATTCTCAAACTTTACATGACAAATTACAAATACTTAACTGACTATACATCTGTGGAGTCTTTCTTATTATAACATAAATTATTGAAAATAGGAAATGCCATGTGTCCATTCAGTTGGCTTTGTTGAACATCCAGTGTACTTATGGAATTAAAATTATATCAGAGTATATTCCCAAAGAGTTGGGCAGGGAAATATCATGGTTTGAGGCAATGTGGAGGAAAGACTAGTAGGGCCATATGCTGAATTGGACCTTGATCTGCTTGAGGTTTAGATTTTGTCCCCATCTGTACACATTTGCGCATAGGTAGGATAGTGTATAGTAGTAGCAGTAGCAGCAGTAGCAATTCAGGTGCTGCAGCAGATACTGTTTTTGCAGCAGCATTGAGCGGGAGTTATAGAGTATTTATGTTTTATTGTACTCTGGCAGCCTACCAGAAATTTTCCTGAGGAACACACACACACACACACACACAAAAAAGGGGGGTGGTGGTGGTGGTGGTAAATAGGTGGCTTTTTAGCAGTTTGTTGACCTGGATTTGAAGAAAATTTCTGTGGAACAAGAGATGCTATTCCGGCATTCTGTCTGTGCTGATTTTCAAAGGTCTGCAATGAAATGCTGCTACTGGATGCCTTAAAGCTTTGTAAAAAATTATTTGTTGCAATGAGAAGTGTTAGACAGGACATGTATGAGGTTTCTTTTCCGTCTTGCATGTGTGTGCACACTTCATTCTTTGTATGTCTTCTACTTACTGTATTAGATGAACACTTGGCGACTCTTGTTGATCTAAAGTAAAAATTGGATTCCTCAGGGCTCTTTATAATTATCTCATTTCCTAGTTTCTCAGTGTTTTACTGTGCAGTGCAGAACACTGAAGTCTGACAGGTTTTACTGACGTTATTGTCCCTCAAGCAGCATATAATTTTTAGTGTAGTGAAATGCCGGGGGAAAAAAGTTAACTTTCTAAAGAATTTTTGTTTTTAAGGGATATAAGCTTTTGTGGTTTTGTTGGTGATGCCAAGTGCTCATCTAGTATTTGCACTGCTTTTAACAATAATTGAATACCTACTTTGTAATTTTATAAGCTGTCTAGTTCTGTATGGATCTACATCTATGACTAGCTGTTCTAGTAAGTGCCAACATGATGCATTAAATGAATAAGTTATTTTTTTTTCTGATTATTTGATCAAAAAAAAATAAAAACAACCTGGAAAAAAGGTGGGACAATGAGCAGATAAACTTAGGATTGTACAGAAAAGAGCCTTTATAAAAAGGAAGTTACGTTTTGTAGCCAGTAGCGCTTCGTTTTACTTGAGTTTGTCATGATTTCTTTCCCTAAATAACTGGTATTTAGAAGAAGGAAATAAACTCTTCCTCAGCCAGATTTTAAATCAGGTTGTTAAAAACAGTATTTTTAAGTATATGCAAAACCCCACATGTAATTACTAGTCTCAGAGCTCTAGTCTTGGCATGTTCTTGATAAGAAAATCAATGACATGGGCAGCTATGTTTGTTTTCCTTTAGGTTTCCTGTACTTTTTAAAAATAAAACCTCAGTTTATGTAAGTGTTTTATAACCTAGTCTTAGAGACATAGGGTGGAGAGTGGTAGCAAGGTCAGTTTTTTAATTAATATATTTATACCTAGTTAATTTTATTTTTTGTTTCAGTTTTTAAATGATACTTTTTTGGTTAGTAATTATTCTCTTATTTCGATATTAACTTTTCCAATGGCTCATGGTTTTAGATAGTACTTAGCGTTTAAAAGAATGTGCATTTTGATGTTCAGCAGTAGTTCCAGTCTGTCCTTCACACTTTGTTAGCTTAGCACTTTCTAATTTGGAGGGTACAGACATGAGAAGGGCATAAAATGTAGTCATCCATAATTGCAGAATAAAATACAAATTGATTTTTTTTTTCCTTCTTCAAAACACATGCTTATGGTCAGAATGAGGAAAAATAAACTCCTCATTGCTTGTTTGTTAACTTTTTGTCCTTTTTGGATGTAATAACTTATTAATATGGTGCGTAAATGACTGCAATGCTTTTAGCATTGTCTGGTCCAGGAATGTGTTAAGTTTCATCTTGTCCAAAATTGTTTTTGTGTGTTTTGCTTTGTAAAGAAGTCTCTGCTTGTAAATTTTGGCAGCTTTATATTGGTTGTCTGAAGATAATTTACTTTTTTTTTTTTTCATTTTTTGTTTAAGTATTTGGCTTTTTTCTAGAATGGCCAGTTCTGATTTGGGTGCCTTGTTTCTCCCATACAGTTCTTCAGAAATGATGACAACAATTTATTAAGGGTTGTGGTATTTCAACTGCAATTAAAACGTAAACTTTCCTAAAAATATGCATAAAGTTAAATAAGTTTCTAAGATAATGCAGGGATTATTTTTTTTTTTTTTATGAAATGTTATTGCATAGGTGATCATAATATGCTCTTGATAATTGTAAGTGTGAAGGTGTCTTTGGATGTTTTTTTCCTGTCAGAGATTCTACGGAGACAAAGCTAAGAAAGCTTGCATGGGTTTTGGTGCAATTTAGTTTATATTAGTAGCACTGGTTTTGTGTGATGAAGTTTACGTATTGTAAAGTATGCTTGCTTGGGAGTTGCAGCTAAGTTGCTGATGTGTAATGTAGAGAGAGGTGTCATGTTGCAATGGTAATTTAGAGGAAAAAAAGTGCTGTTAGTTATCTACTTATTTGTAATGCAGTTTATTAACAAATCAAGGGAGAATAATAGCATATTTTATGTGAAGTGATCCCAGTTTATAAAACTGGGATGCATGAACTGTAGTGCACATTCAGATCCATAGACATTTTGGAATCCTCATAGGTAAGTGTCTACATAGAAGGAAAGACCAAGATACCTTAGGGCATTGGAGTAGACTTTGTCTCTCTGTATTGAATAATAAGTTTCACACTGTTTTAAACAGGTTCCATTGCGTGTTGGTTCTTTTAGCATGCAGCAATTCTCCTGTAGCATTTAAATGCTGGATTCTAAAGGGTTTATCACTTCCCCAATTTCTTTCTCTTGCTCAAAAGCAAAAGATGGTTTTCGTATTGGATTTCTGTATAGATGTTTCTCCTGGGTAGAAATAATTTACTTGTCAAATGCTTCAAGGTGTAGGATGTCTCCTCTTTTTTCCCCCTTCCATGGGGAAAATTGAAGAATCTTACTGGACATCTTACAAATGCTGAATATTGTTAGAAAGATGTATTTTGTTCAAAGAGTTTTATGTGTATGCTGTTTTTTGGGGGGGAAAGCCAATGATTTGGTCTCAAGTATTTAATTTCAATTTTTTATCTTTAAGTTATTTTTTAAAGCTCTAAGTTTTCCCTCTACACACCTTTAAATTCTAAATCTCAGAGTAGTAGTTCAGCATATTCTAAGCCATGGAAAATTTGTGTTTTATTCTGTAAGCAGTTTAACATGAATCTTTTTTACTTCTATATTGGATGTTCAGAATGGAAATTCTGCCAGTAAAGTATAACCATCACTCTGAATTCAGATTTTGTGGTAAGTAAAACTTGATATTTTTAGATTAGGGTGAAGACTTGTGAAAGTGATCAAATCCTGATTAATTGTTTCCCGTTCTTTGCGTTGCGTGAGATAAATGTTCCACTGAAGTTGAGCATCTCTTAAAGTTGCCCAAAGTCTTTATATATGCAGGTTAGTATAGTGAGATACAGTTCTTCTGTCTTTCCGCTGCTGATGTTCTATGACTTTCAGCAAAGAGAAATACAAATTCTTTAGCATCTCTTTAAGCATAAGAGCCGAAAATAAGAATTTCTTTCCTGTTTGCCACTTCCTCCCAGGAAAGTGAGTGGAGATACTCCTAAGGCGGCAGTAAAATTATCAGCAGTTTCTGTATACAAACATTAAATCCAGGTAAGTACTGAATTTATGCAAGGGGAAATGTGCTTCTCTTTTACATGGTCCCATATTAGTGTGTTTTCACATAGGGACAGATGAACAGTAATGACCTAAAAAAGTTAATAATATATGAATATTATGAATATATAAATATATGATTCTAATTTGGGGTGGGGGTGGTAAAAGACTGCTTTCTTTCCATGGGTTTTCCCTTTTTTAGCTAAGGAATGTTTTTTTTTTTTTTTTCCTGCTCATCTGTTCTAGTTAACATTTACTGCTGCCTCTTCCTCTGAGGAGGGATGTGTTCTCACCAATTTCTAGCACTGCAAACAATTTTAATTGAACTTTTCTTGGCTGGATAGAACTGTTTGAATCTGTATTTGGAGATGTCTTCCTTCCTACATTCGTTTTCAATGTAGTCAAATGATGAATACAGGAATAGTACATGTGCTTTGAGTATCATGTAGGTTGCCTTTTCAGTTATAAAGAAATGTTTATCAAAAATAGGTATATAACATGGGTTATTAGTACGAACTTGCCAAATATACATGTTCTCTCCTTTCGGGATAAGAATTTTTATAGCCTTTTCTTTTAGTTCATCATTCCTTGCAAGAAAAATTACATTATTTTAAAAGTTCCTTTCAATTTTTAATACAGAAATGCAACCCTTTACTAATGCCAAAAGCAAGACAAATGATAAAAAATTAGTGTATATAATCAATGGTATTTTTTAGTTGTCCTATTATTTGGCTTTGCTTAAAAGCAAAGCTTGATTTTCTGATACTAAAAGAATAATTCTGAGTATTTATGTATAGACTGGGTCTTTAATATATTTGTAAATCTGCTCAGTAATTTCGTGTAGGAAAAGGATGGCTTTATGTTAATGGATCCCAGTCTTGCTGAAAGGTCCATTTTAAGAGAAGCTTTAGATCTAATCCAGATTCAGTTACAAATCCACTTCAACTAAGCATCTTCTAGAGTCTGTTTCTGCTTGCAAATAGTTGCTCTTGTTAAAAGCATTAATTTTTTCTTTTGTTCCAACATGTTTTAGTTCTGAAAGGTGGAATTCAAAATTTATGAAGTATGAAATTGACTGAATTATCAGAAGTTATCTAGATAATAAGTGGGATGGATTCTGTATCTAAAGTTGTAATCTGAAATGCTAAAAGGCACAGGTGAACTTGCTAACATAAATTTATGTAAAATGTTTTGATGTGTCTTTTAGAAGGATTGTTTGGACGTTTTTTCAGGGATGAGACTGATTAAGTATGTGTGGAGCAAATGGAATATATACGCTATTCTGCTTTTTGTTGAGGAAAAAAGTTGGAATGCTTTGGGTTTTCATATGTTCTAGAAACTCCAGTTATTTACACAAGCCCTCATTCTTTTAAAAATCTTTCCCTAATTTATTTGTTGAAAATTAAAATAATAAAAAAGGAAGTTTTGGATTAGTGTTCAAATTCTAATGCCTTTCAAATTATTTTTGGAAAAAAACCTAAGCTTTATTTTTGCATGTGTTTGATTTTGAGCTTAGTAGAAAACTTCTGTAAAGGTAATTGCAGATTCAAGGATTTGATGCTTATTTAAAAACAGGGAAAAAAATCAGGGAGACACTTTGTAATTAAACTTGTATTTTTCTTACAATGTAATCTGTTTTTTTAGAGTAAGACAGTATGTTCGAGTATATTTTGATGTTGTCTACTTTGTGTTGAAATAAATGTCAAAAATACCAGATACAATTTGAGAGAACTGAGGGGAAACAGTGGGAAATGCAGTTGATGACTGAGTGGTGTATCTTTATTTTTATTTTGTACTCCTGAACAAGAACCAAAAGTATTTAGAATGGCTGCTACACAGTTTAGTTACTAAGGTGTTAAGTGTTTGTTTTCCTGTACACTTTGATTTTATAGTATGAAAATACATGATCTGTTTAAGTTGTAAAAGGAGAGATTATCTGATGTTTCATGGTAATTTTGTGTGTGAACCCTTTCCTTAATTATGCAAAGAAAAATTAAAGAATCCCTCTGGTCAGCTGAAGCGATATCAAGCACTTGCTGGGGAATCAGAAATCAAATACTTTAGGTTATGATTTGTATTGAACTGCAATTAGAATGTATGATTCTGCTAAAGCAATTGTTCTGGGTGAGGTCAAATTGCATGTGGAGAAGGAACACAAGTGAGGTCTGTCTTCACTGCCACTGATGTCTGCACACGTGTTATTGCACAGTATTTTATTAATCTTATGCAAAACTGTGAGAATGACTAACTTGTTTGTTCTATTTGTCCATTGTTGGTTAAGACTTAGTATGTCAATATGTGAATTAAGGACTTGAAAGGAAGAACAAAATTTGAAAATACTGTCTTTGAGGAATATAATCTTACTACTAAAATTCATTTTGCAACTTAGCATTTTACTAATAAGAAAGCTTAAGAGTATTACTAAAACATTAGAGAGACTTGTTCTAATATATTCCTTTTTTTACATGTAATTTATTGCATGTTAAAATACGTTATTGACCTACTGGTAATATAAAAGATAGCATTTTCTGTTTTCAGATAAAATGGTGCATTTTGACACATTGTTTAAAAACTAGAACAGCTCTGCATATGAAAACACAAACTGTGATAATTAGATAGATATGCCATATGTGGTAGTTTAAGTTGGCATGTATCTCAAATGGCATGTTTAATGTACTGTATTACTGGAATTAGTAATTTTACAGCTGAAAGCTGTTAATTCTGTTATTCTGACTCCTCCTCATGAACCTGTAGGTAATGATGGCAGGCTTTTTTCTTTGCAAAGCTCTGCTTCTGGTAACTTAAAACATAGATTCTACTACAAATATGGCAGCTTATAACTTTGAGTAGTGTGTGTTCCCCATAATATTTCAGGCATTTCTGACTACTTTAGAATTCTAAGAGTTTAAAAAATAACGGAAAAGGTAGTATTGAGATATGGTCAGGATGTTTGCTGTAATAAAATGTCTATAGTGAGGAAAGAAGGTAGGTCTGTTTTTTTCCATATAGCCTGTTTTTCTTGGTGCTGAACTTCCCTTAAGGCAAAAAAAAAATTGTCAGCCCTAAGCACTTGAGAATTGTTAATGGCCATTAAATTCCTGTCTCATGGCCTTTCCACACTGTAGCTAGATAAAAATCACTGGTCACACACAAGAAGGGCCATGGGAGGAAAACAGGCATTCTGAGTACAACTGGGTATGACTGGGATGGAATTAAATTTTTTTCCATAGCAGCTTGTATGGTGCTAGGTTTTAGATTTGTGACCAGAAAAAAGTGTTGAGAACACATTAATGTTTAAACTGTTGCTGAGCAGTGTTTGCACAGCAGCGAGGCGTTCTCTGTTTTTCACTTGGCCTACCCGTAGCCAACAAGTAGATTGGGACAGCACAAAAGGTTGAGAGGGGACACAGACAGATGACCTGAATTGACTAAAGCTATTCTATACCATATAATGTTGTCCTAGTAACAAAATGGAGGTGAGGAGGTACCACTTTGCTCAGAGTGTGGTCTGTCTGTGGGACGGGTGGTAAGTGATTGCCTTTACATCACTTTTGTTGTTTTGGTTTCTTTCCCCTTCCCCTTTTTGTTCACTTACTAAATTATGGGTCATGATAAAAATAGGTTTTCTTGCTTTTCCTCTTCCTATTTTCTTCCCCTGTCCTGTTGGGGGTAGGGAGTATGCTCACCGTCTATATGGGCTTAGCTGCTAACCAGGGTGATGCCACCACAGGAATTATTAACCTTTTAGTGTTATGTAAACACTCAATTTTGTCTTGATATACTGGCAGACACTGTGAAGAGTTCCAAAAATTAATTGAATTTACAGCTCTTGATGATGATTAGGTCTTCATCAGTGTTCCCTTACATAGGTCATTTGTTGAGGTGCTTCCAGGTTGAGTGTTCAAAAGGAACATAGTATAGGAAGCATCTGCACGGTCTACTGGGGAGCTAATTAAAGTGAACTGTTTGAAAGAAGTTGTGGGAGGGGACCTCATGGATTAGGGAGTCCAGTTCTCTACTGTCCTCCTAGACAAAACTATAACATCTTATAGCCTTTTTAAGGCTTTCCACCCACCCCAAAATTTAGCTGACACTGCCAGTTTGAAGCTCCTCCACAAGAGAAATTAAAGGGAAAAGTTCTGAAATGTCTTTAGTCACTGAAGAGATGTCCAAAAATAAATAGGATGAGGATGATTAAGGAAAATGTGCCCTATGAGCTTGGTGCCTATTTGTATGAGACTATTTAAACAAACTGGTGGGAATGTAAAACTTTTATAGCAAGGTAAAGGGGCTATTTCTTTTTTATTAATAACATAAATGCAATTTAGTTAATGAAAAGAACTACTGTCCTTTTCTGACAGAACTATTAATGAGTCATCATACTTCTACAATCATACTCTTGCATCATTAAGTTCAATTCCATCTTATTGCAGGTAGCTTTAATTCATAACCTCAGTCTATGGAAGTCCTTTTTAGAAAATAGGAACTTCTGAAATTCTGTGATTTCATTAGGGCTGGGATTTGCTGCTTGCCTTTATTCTTGAAAGTTTGCTTGATTCCTTTCACAAAGAAAACCCCTAGTATTAAGCTAACTTTTTAACTTTGACAAGTTCTAATTTTTTAGTGTCAAGTAACTCCAAGCATAATGTCACGTGAATATCCAATCAAGTTCATAATTTAATACTGTGTGAATTGAAAATTAGTTCTGTCAGTAATGAAAACTGTGTTGGAATAAAGCATGGAATTCTAGACAGATCACTTACCTGTAGACAAACCATCCTTTCTGTGAATTTGCATGAGGTTGTGGTTATATTTTCATTCATGTTCCATATACTCCTTAGTTATTTTCAGGCTGGATTCCTTTCTCTGTGTTTTGTTGTTTGTTTGGTTTGTGGTTGTGTGGTGGTTTTTTGGTTGGTGGGTGTTTTTTTTATTTTTTTTATTTTTTTTTTGTTGGTTGTTTTTTTTTTTTTGGTGGTTTTTATTTTTTATCCTAATAGAAAGTTGCCTATGACAAGTGCAGCTAGTTGTCTCTGCCTTCTCCAAGCCTAAACTGAAATTTTGAAGTAACTGAAGGCCTTCAGATAATTAATTTCCTGTTGTTACGTGTATCTCTATTGAACTTGGAAAGACTGTAGAAAAAGATATACAATCCTGTAACTAGATGCTAAAAGAGTTGTGTGTGAACTGATTGGTGAGGAGGAGAGGAATGGTGTCTAGATGGGATGTTTCAAGAGCCTTGCCTTCTTCAGCTCTTTTACTGTCATTGATTGTAGCTACTCTAACCTCTCTGCAATTGCTTCTATGGGATGTAGTATTGCTGCTGCTTTGGCAACAGTGATGGGTTGGTTTTTTGGTTTTTTTTTTAGATTTGTTGCAGTGGTTCTGCAAAGGCAGGCAGGAAATCAAACCAGTGTTTTTTAACTCTGAAAATGCTGCCCCCTTTAGAAATACTTTAATGGGATGAAATAGCAGCTTCTGTAGATCAGTCTCAGTGACTTCTAAAATCAGTTTTCAAGCACTATATACAGGAGAAGTCTTTATAAAAAGGGAACAGAACTTATATTGGGTTGGCTTTTGCATGTCTGTGCAAAGGTAATAATTAGGTCATTTAAAAGATGTATGTGCCCACATATATGCAGTGTGGTGCTGTGCTAGATACATCTCTCTTTATCTAGAGTCTGCTATGATTTTCTTTTCAATATCTTTTGTCTTTTCATTCTTGTTCACAATTGTTATATTTTCAGTGTAATGTACTTTGAAATTTGCTGTTTGCTTGATGATGTACAAACTGACGATTTCTAGAAAATGGATGGGAGAATGGAGCTGGAAAGAGAAAGCAATGCTTCATCCAAGCAATACTCAGCTGTTGATCTCTAGACTCCTTGGATAAAGATATGGCAAAATTTACTAACTTATACATTCAAGTCTCAAGAAATTCTGTGTAATCTCAGATTTTTGTAAAAGGAAAAATTGTAATATAGAGGGGTTTCTTGATTGCTCTGGGTCTGCGATGAAGACTGTTTCATTAAAGCTGGGAAATGGGGAAGGTTTTAGTTTTCAGACTGCTTTAGTATGTTAGATATGAGAGTTTTTAGTTATTTTTTTCAATAAAAGACGTTTTTGTTTATAGTTTTCAGTAACAATGCTTTTATAGTGGTCAGTAACTTTTTTAAAGCTCTGATTTGGTTATCTTAAATTTTAGGAGTGATTGGTCAGTAGTTTTTAGTAGTCTGCAAATTTCTATGTGTAGTTGGATAAGAGAAGCAAAATGCACATCTAAAATAGTAACAAATGCTGCCTTGGTAATAGGAATTTTATGATAAAATTTAGAATAATATCTGTTTTCAGATTGTTACACAGTTTCACTCAGTTTGTAACTGAAGAGACATTAAGTCTAGATACTTTAGTGCATAACAGAAAGTTTGGCAGTTCTGAATTCTTACAAATTTGTGTAAGAAATGGTGCTTAGACCATTTTTACAGTTTAAATTATTTTGCAGTTAAAATTATTTTCCAGTTCAAAGTTCCCTAACAATATGTGCAAAATGAGATAGAGTATGTTTTAGATTTCTGTCCAACAACCCGATTCCTGCCTATTTTCTGAAGAAGGTTATTGTGTCTTGACTAAGCACGTGGAAACCCAATAGGATTCCTGTATTCTGTCTCGTGTAGAAATGCAGAAGAGAAAAAATCTGTCATTTACTTCAAGGAGTTTACCTCCTTGACTACTGTTCAGGAGGGAACAGGTTTTGGAATTAATTTCATGTAGGAATGTGGTATGTATGTTTTATGTACATACTGTCTATATGTGTTGATATGACATTGGATGAAAATTTAAAAACACAAAATGGTGTTGTTATAGGTATATTTTTCTTAAGTTACAGAATCTGTTTTACAGAACTTGTCATGAGAATTTGTGCCTCAAACTGAGTACAAAATAGAGTGGCTTTTCCTTTTTTGAAGAACCTATAAAATCAAAAAAGCTTTCCAGTTACTATATATATGTGGAGCAGATGTGTGCTTAACACTTCATGTTAATTTTTACTTCTTAATCAACAATCAGGGTAAGTAATTACTTAGGTGGTAAAGTTTTATTTTTGTGACTGTTACTTGATTTTGCCAGAATTTAAAAGCTTTTTTAATGATAGCTAAAATGAAGGTATTTTAAAGCATGTAGACATAAACCTCATAACACCATCAAAAAGTATGTATATTTTTTTGTATTTATTTGGGGAATGACAGTCTCAAAATACTGTACTTGAAAGTGGAATCCGGTTTTTCTTCATAAGTTCTCCTAGAAATCTTACCAAAATAATGTTCTCTATCCTTTCTTTTTACTTTTTCTTTTTTCTTTGTCATTCCATGGTATCATGCAACAACATTTTACTTCCTAAATTAAAGCTGCTAGTCAACATTGAGAGCTTTACCCCATTGAAAGGGGTTGGCATCTTAAGCTCTAATTTTCATAGAATCATAGAATGGTTAGAGTTGGAAGGTACCTTGAGGATCAAGTTCCAACCCCCCTGCCATGGGCAGGGACACCTCCCACTAGACCAGGTTGCTCAAAGCCCCATCCAGCCTGGCCTTGAACACTTCCAGGGATGGGGCATCCACAACTTCTCTGGGCAACCTGTTCCAGTGTCTCACCACCCTCACAGNAGCTGTCAGCACACACTGCTGGGTCATGTTGAGCTTCTCATCCATGAGCACTCCCAAGTCCTTCTCAGGGTTGCTCTCCAGCCATTCTCTGCCCTACCTGTATTTGGGCCTGGGATTGCCATGTCCCCGATGCAGGACTCTGCACTTGGCTTGGTCAAATTTCATGTGATTAGCACTAACCCACCTCTCAAGCCTGGCCTCGTCCCTCTGGATGGCATCCCTTCCCTCTAGCATATGCTGACTGCACCATTGAGCTTGGTGTCATCAGCAGACTTGCTGAGGGTGCATTCTATCCCACTGTCTGTCTCCAACAAAGATATTAAATAGTGTTGGTCCCAGTACTGACCCTTGAGGGACACCACTCGTCACCAACTAAGTCTTGGTTGTACTTCTGTGTATTTTTGTTCAGTGATCTGTGAATGTTGTTTTCTGTTCAAGTGGTAAATTATTTTTTTTTTAAAGTAAGCTGATTACTATGTGTGTCCTAAATGTGCTGTGATACTTCTCAGAATTATGATACTATGTTTCTCATGCTTTCCTCCTCACATCTCCCTTCTTTCCTGCTAGTTTAGAAGGACTTTTCCACCTATTTTGGGGAAAAATAGGTGCAGTTACAAGTACAGAATGGTTCTGAATTGAAAATTGAAATGTGTCTATTCCAGAAACTATTTCTTAATTTGGGTACTTTTTATGTAGTTAATAATAAAAACTATTTGTGAGTGGGGAGAGGGTTATACAAATAGAGGAAAGAATTGCATCGTTTATGTTGAAATGTGAAGAACTACAGTTAACTTAGGCCCTGATTATTCAAGTAAGCAAGGAATTACACATCTCGGATCTGTTTCTTGGGGATTCTGTAAGGAAATATTAAAAAAAAAAAAGTTTGCAGGTGCAGTGCATTCATTTAATTACAAAATTGTGCTTTACCTCTGTTTATTACTAAAGCTGTCTCAGAAATAAAAGAGGAACAGTGCTACCTTTTTCTACTATGTACATAGGAATTTGGCCTTTGGAAAGTTAAGACAAAACTGATGTAGAAAAAAATAACAAGTTTGGATGTTGTGAGTGAAAAATTACTTTCATTAAAATATCAAAGGACTTTTCCTATGTAGTTGTGGCACTGATAGATTATCTACCTGTCCTAAGTATTGTCTTCATAGTCACATGCTGCTACTAGAAGGAATGGCATTTGTCCATGATATTGAGATGCTTAGGCTGCTATATCAGTATTTGGTTTACATATTTTTTTCAGTGTTGTTCGTTTATGAACTGGCTTAGAGCTCAGTGATAGAAGTTACTGTTTCCTTTCATTTTTATGTAGTAGATTGTACCAGTTGTAAATTAAATTTGTCCATCTCTCATACTCGGGATGCTTGGTTGTCGATTTCGCCATTATTTCAAAAATGACTAGTGTAAATTTGCTGTGACTGAGAACCAGGATATGTTAGCTGTTCTTGTATTGCGGTACAGGACTGTTTATCACTACCTTCTACTTCTCTGATAGTAGTTTTATATCCCATATTCTAATTTACATAACTTGATGCAATTGTATACTCTAAGGCTAAAATATCATAGAAATTAAAAGAAAAAAAAACTAAAAAGGGCATATCCTAAAAACTACATCAGTTTTGCATAATGCTTAAAAATGATTGGACCTTTCCTCTCTCTGCTGTTTGATATGAGAAGTTTACCTAGTACAGTTGTAAAGTAGCTGAGAAAATGGAGTGGATGAACATTCCGGATAACCATTTGTGAAATTTTCATGTTAATGCACAATTTTATTCCCAATCTCACAGTGTTTAGGAAAAATAGTTTATGCTGTTCTAAGTGAAGTAGCACCAAATTTTAAAGACTATAATGAGCTAAATTCAATTTAGAGTTAAAAAACTGTAATAATATGACCAAAGACAGAATCAGTATGTAAAGCTCAATACAAGATGTACTCATATATGTATGTTAGCTGTAACACTTTCTTTAAAACAGGATTTCAGCCACCTATGTGAAACCTAGTGGAAAAAAGGGTATGTTTTGAGAAAATAGGTGAAGGAAAATGGTCAAACATGGGAATAATATTTTTTATCTTAGTTAGAATAATAACTTTGATACTATCAATTGAGGCATCTTGTGGTTATCCATGATGGAATTAGTGGAAATAAGAGGAGTGATCTCTCACTCCTAAGTTATATCTTTGTAGCTCATTTCAGATACTTTGGCATCTAGTTTGTGATTTAAAAAAAAAATAAAAATGACGAAATAAACATAGGAAAAAATCCTCTTGTATGTATATGTTAATCATATATAAAGTATTTCAATCTAAACCATCTTTGTAAGTCTTAGCAAAGAAGGAAAAGAAGATAGGAATATATCATGGTTGGAAAGTGAATTTGTCGAAAGTATTATTGCTAGAGATTAATCAGTTGTAATGGTTAGTTTGAAAACAGGAGACATCTTTAAGAATATGGAAAAACATAAGAAAATACTGATTTTATGAGACTGAAGGAATTGCTGATATATATCCCCATCTTAGCTGTGTGTTGTAAAATGCCGAAGACATGTTGAATTTCCCTTTTATTTGTGGGGTTTGGGTATGATTTTTAAGTAGGGATGCTGTATTTGAAGTTTTTGCAGTTGATCATTCGTTATCATAGGTAAAGCATCTATGTTATTTTCTGATATGTCAAAGCTTATGAATTTAATCTGTTTATTTTAAAATGTCTTTTATATATATCATAATTCTATATGGGATGTCTAGGCTGCTGTAGAAGTCTGCTTTTGTGGTTCTTTTGTTTGTTTTGTTTTGTTTTTTTGTGGAGGTAGGAGGCTGGGGGCACTGTTGTTATTGTTCCCTGTAAGGAAATTATTCTAGTACAAAAGATTAAAGCCAAGCCAAAATATTTCTCAATATTCAGTTATCATAGGTCTAGAACATCCCAGACACTTTTAATTTTGTACTTAGAAAACAGATCTCTTGAACAAGCTGTGAACATCTGTACAAAAAATTAAATGCAATTAAACAACTAATTAGAAAAATCAAATTCAGCTAGATTCATTGCTGCCACAATTTTTCACACAAATTATGTAGAAAAAAAGTAAAAGAACAAGGATGCATTGTGTGGCTGTATTAACAACTGTTTTTTGGCATACTGTAGTGTAGGTAGCCTAGTAATTCTTAATATAACTTTGTGTTAATGTAAACTCACTAGAAATCTTGTTATTTCTGTTGATGATTCAAAGGTATTATTCATAAATTTGCCCTTATAATAAAATAACTAGTATGGTGCTTCTTAAATTCTAAATTTCAATCAAGAGCATTGGAAATCAGAAAAAGCATCGAGACAATGAATGTTCTCCATAAAATCTGATGGTTGTCCTATTTTGGATGAAGATATTTTGTATAATAACCATTTGCTTCACACCTGTCTTACTCTTGAATGCAAGACAGGTATTTGTGTTCAAAATCAATGTTACTGTCAGACTGGAAGAGGAGAATGTATCGTTGACTATTCCTTCTAGCATATGGATGCAGCACCTTTAGATTTGAATGCTGACTTTGATTAAATGGGAAAGAGGACATTACTTTTCTGGTCGTCATATTCAAAAAGATTTCAAGTCAACTGATGGAATTGTGCATGCTATTTGTTTGAAATCTCACAACTTCCATAGTGGTTTCCTTCTTAGACTTCACTGTTTGAGAACTGTAGAGGCTAATTCTCAGTTTCATGGTTGTTCTGCTTAAGATTTTATGCTCCATGTGGTGTTGGGTTCAAAAAAAGATAATCTTTTTAAGATGTCTGTAAGGTAGTGAATATCTACTTCCAACTTTGTATCTTTGTGAAATATCAGAGCTGGAATCGTATTCATTTGCTTGTAGCTCATGTTGTGTCCTATGTTTTAACAAAAGTTTGCAGATAGGATAAAAAGAAAGTCACCTTATAATGACAAAGAAAGATTATACAGTATTTTGATAGGCCAAAGGATGTTGTATGAATGTATCTATGTATACATACATTCCATAACATGTGTCCTTGAAATGCATAGCTTAAAGACTGTTTTGGCACCAGTAAAATTGTGATCACTGCCTTGAGCACAAACAAACAAATCCAAATACAGATCAGAAGAACCCTATATTCCTCTTACCTTGTAACTGTCTCAGTTTTTTAAAAAATGTTTTTTATAAATACTGTGAACAATTTTCACAGTTGTACATAAATACGAATAATTACTTTATCATCTTCCAGCTGCAAGGCATGCTGTTAGCCCTAGTTTTTTGGGGGGTGAGGAGTAAATGACTAGAGAACTATAGCTGAATTTTGTATAAACATTGGATATCCAATTTGAATTTCCATAATTCTTTTTTTTCAGGATACATAAAGATTTTTTTTGTAGTTCCACATATCAATCGTGGGTGGTTACCATTGTGTTTTCTTGTCTTGCTGCTTGCCAGTTGAATTGGTCTTTGACTGGACCTTAATAAATAGAGCCCAAAGTGATCATCTGTGGAAAAGTTAGGCTGAACTGAATTTCTTAGCATTGTATTGGCGTGTTCTCTAATTGAAGTTAGCATTAATTTCTGAAAGGGGAAACTCTTCCTTGTGTCCCTTTAGCCCACTGTAGTTAGCCATGTTTGCTTACTAGTGTTCTTCACTAAGTCAAAATATGTTGTCTAGTTCTTCAACTTTGAACTTCAGTTTTGTACAACTTGGGTTGTCTCTTGGGTTTTGGTAGCTGTTAGGACAGCAGGTCACAGTTACCAGAAGAGAAAATTGGAAGAGGAGTTACACTGAATGTTTAAAAAAATCAACGAAAACACCCAGTCATGTTTCAAAACCAGAGAGCCTCACTTATGATGGTGTGTAGAAGTTGTGTGGGAGCAGAATACAGAGAATAAAAGACCTTACCCTTGTTGGGTAAACTTTCCTTTTGATTACTGAGCTTGACTAATTTCAGTTGTTCAGAGGATTCTAATTTACTTACATTTAATTTTGGAGGTGGGGGTGGTAGGTGATGGCCGATGAAAAGCATACCTTTCACACTTGTTAGAATGAGATTTTCTACAGAAGCATTTAAAACATACTGAAAATTAGGAAATTACCTAATTTTTCATAGTTCTGTTGGAAGTCACTGATTCACTTGATGAAACTTGGAAGTAGAAAACCAACCAAGTGAAGACATAGATCCAAAAATATCTTTTGGATAAGCAATGCTTTGGCAAATTGAAAAACTAAGTGAAGAAAGAAGCAGTACTATTTATAAATTGTATGAAGTGTTAGGCAATCTTAATTATAAAGGAAAAAAAATCAGTATTATTTTTAATTTTCCAGTGATCAAGTAATCTGTAAAAACTTGATGATTCTATAAATTTGGCTTCTGAAAAAAAATACTACACAGCTCAAGTGCTTGTTCTCCAAATTACCCTGGTGATCTAAAATTCATTAGGTTTTATTCTGATTCTTCAAATTAAATTGAAAATAAATTTATGCTTTTCATTCCCTGAAAGTGCTGTGTTGGTTTGTTTTTTTTTTCTTGTGCAGAAAAATGCCACACTCAGTTTCTTCCACATTGTTTGCTATGATGTGACGAACCAAATGTGGCTAATGTGTGAAACAAATCTCTTATGCTAGGGGGACTGTCTTTAATAACAGATGTAAAAGGGTTGTGGTAGTTGTGGCTTCCTGAGATTACAGGGATATAGACTTATTTGTGTGCCTTTGGTTTTCTTTGAAAATTTGAATGTACCACTAAGTATAATGTACGGTTTCCTGGGGAAATAACATTTAATATGTGGCTTAAAATGTGTTTTCTGGAAATACCTGAGGTTTTAAGTTATCTGTATTTTTGGTTAACTGGATATGTTCATTTATTCAGTAGCAGTGTTTTGGAACCACAAAAATGGAAAGATTTTAGCTTCAGGTTTCTTGATTTTTTTATTTTTTTTTTTATTCCTTCCCATTTTACATAATACAATTCTTATTTTCCTGTACCCTTAAAATAGAAGGGGTGGGGGTGTCTTTTGAGCTGTAGACTTTGTTCAAGTGTTCAATTGTGGTTATTTGAAAAAAAAATGGACCCTCAGTAATATTTTTTTTTTTTTGTTACTCAAGGCTTTTCTTCTATTTGTTGATATTCCATTGCCAGAAGCCATACTGAAGGTTAAAAAGGTAATAAGGTTAAAGAAGGTACCTCTGGGAATACCTTATTTCTGCTTTGGGTTTAATGTAGCTTATAACCGAAACAACTTTCAACATCTAGCAGTATACAAATGAAAGTAGTTTATCAAGTCTATTATTTGCAGGGGTATATTGGAGTTAAATTATAATTCTGCGAAATCACCGTTTAGGATAAAAGTTGCTTGACTAGTAGGATCAAAGAATTCTTGTATCCTTTTGTCAGTCTTGGTCCCTCTTTTCCTTTTCTCTGTAACATTTGTTACATCTCTGTTTTTCCTAACTAGAGAGCTAGAAGATAGTGCACTACTGAAATTAATGAGTTAAGAGACGCTTTCTTTTCAGGCATAGTTATGTAGTCTACACAATGAAAGACTCACAATTTCTCTTATGTTTAGTATGTGTCTTTCTAAATGCAAAACCATCAAACAGCAAGTGACCGTTTCATGTACATGAGGAATGAGGAAGTACTTGGAAAAAATATACTTACCTGGGAAAAAAATGCAACCTCACTAGACAATCTCTTTTGGGATATATTAAAATATTTTTCGTAGCTCTCTTTAGAATTTCAGTAATAACAATCAGTATTTCTTTGTAACTGCAAAAGTCCTTTCTAGCTGTTTGACCACCACGGATTGCTGTGATGCAACCAAAAAGGTGACACAGAACTAACGGGTTTGATTGGTTGCAACATCTATTTGGTTTTAACTGACGTATTTTCTGCATATTTATCTGTGCTGAAGTTTATTCTTTTTTGTTAGATAGATTTTGCCCTTGTTTTCACCATGTCTACCCATCCAAATGTAGCCATTCAGTTATGATAATATAGTGTAAAGAAAGGGAATTCTGGTGTGTTGAAAGGCAGTCTCTTACTGTCATTGTCAGATCCACCGGTCTGCTCTGTTTAGCACCTTCTGTTGCCTGGCCTTTTGCCGATGCAGTATCCTTGACCTACCTTTTGGATCATTTATTTATTTATAAGGAAAACTCCTTGCTTATTTAACCACTCTACTGGAAAATCCCAAAATATTAAATATTCCTTTAGGTTTCCTGTCCATCAGTTTGTTGCCATTAAGAAAATATGGTATTTTTGTTTCAGCCAATCATGTTTCTAGCAACAGCTGCTTAACTTTTTCTTCAAGATGGTTCAATGCATTCTTACGCGTCAGAAGTTCTTTATAGATGGCCAAATTGTTCGTGGCTTCTGCCTGTTGCCAGATCCATATGAAAATGGCAAACCTCCAGGTGAGGTAAGGCAAAGCCTTTTACTGCCCCATAAGGGCTGGTTATTTACCACCCCAAAACAGGAGCTAGTGGAGGCCCAGTTCACTTGAGCTAAGTCTCCTGGATCCCTTTATTCGTTAAAACCAAATACCATAATTGTTGACTTCCTGGTGACATTATGTGAATTGCTCATTCAGAAGAGCTTTTGAACTTCCTAGCAGGCATTTGTTATGAACTTAAATGGGTTTGACTTGGAAATACTGACACAGTGTGGATATAGCTATAACATATTATGATCATTGCATTCCTTTGTTGATTAATTGTACTTGGGAGTCACTTTATGGAAGCAGATGATGTTTTTAGATTTTAACTGTGTTTTCAATGAGGAAAGACAATTGCAGATACTAAAGATGCTAACTCTCAGCTGAGTGTTGCTATTTCAAGTTCTCAGTTACATCACAGTTTTGATGATGGATGACCCAGTTTTATGGTGGGAAAATAAGAGTAATTTTGTCAGACTGTTAGTTTACTACCTGCCGTGTGTATCTTCACTTCATCTGTCTGCTTCAAAACTTTGTCTAGGATTATCAGCACTTAAGTAGGAAGTTTTGCTTTGAGAGTGAGCTGAGTGAGGTGTTGGGAGGGAATGATGTATACCTTCTGTGTATGAAAACGGCAGCTTTCTCACTTCTTACATTCTTCCCCATTCCCCAAAATCATGACATGTTTCTTTTTAATAGCTTTGAGCTTTTCAAACATTTGATTCATTTCAAAATTTTTTTTTTCACTCTAAGGTTTCAGAAAGTTCTGAAAAGGGAAAAAACAATGTGTTTTGGGTTCTTTCCAAGTTCTTAAATAAAGTGTGTATGCTGTAACATCTTCTACAAGAGAACTTTTCCTCCCAGAGGGGTAAGAGTATTTGGAATGTATTTAGGTTAATTGCAAGTTAAAAAAAGAACAAAGTTTTAAGTGGTCTAGTGGTCTGAATTGAAAACGAAAAAAAATTCCGAATCAGTTTTTATTTAGTCATTTCTGTCTTAATTTTATTAGTGTTACAGTCCTTCAGAAAATCTTATGAGAATACTGAGATAGCCAAGACCTAAATTTCTAATTTGTAGAATTGTGTCAGATGTTCCCCTTCCACTCTTACTGAGGTTTTTTGGGTTTTGTTGTTTTCTGTTAAGCCTACTTTCCTTAGGTAAACGAGGATTATAAGACTATGATGTGTCCCTTTTGGTCCCTTCTGACCTGTTTGCTGATTTCAGCTGTGCAGAAGAATTGGCGTTTCAAAGATTTCTATTTATTTATTTATTTTTAAGTTCCCTTGTGTTTTGTGACAGCAGCAATTTGCCAGTTGAGAGAAAAGGCCCTTAGTCAGCAAATCTCTCAATGTTGACATTTATTGTTAGTTTAGTAGTGCATAAACTTTTCAAATGCAAGAAAAGTTTGCTTGAGCCATACTCAGTTTAACAGCATCCAGAGGTGTTATCTTTAGTACTGATTAAAGACTTTCATGTATGTCCTTATATTTATTAAAGTATAATGGTTTTGTATATTTACCTTGCATATCTGATGTGTTTCAGGAATTCTTTGTAAGTAGTTACTGTTACAAGTAGTCTTGTTATTGTTCGTAAATTAGATACAATCTGATATCCAAGCAAATTTAAGTCAGAGAAAGTAAAATGAAGGTATTTGGTTTTGATTGTAAATACCTTGTTCCTGCAAGATAGAAACAAAAATTCCATGTAAGTCTGCTGCATTTAATATTTCCAAATAGCATAACCTTTATAGCCAAGTGCCTGCTTTGATTTTGTTACCACAGTATATATTCAATATTTAAGTTAGGAATGATTATTAGTCACAGGTTTATTCGTGTCTATTCTGTATTTAAGTAATCTGTGCCCAGCTAACCCAGAAATGTTAAATATAGTTTTGCCTTTTACAATAGCCTTTCATTGCTGAATCATTAAGGGCTGTGATTAAATATAGAAAGTATTTCAGCCACCATCTTGTAAAGAATTTTGTATATGGCTACAGTATTTTTAGGACAGATGCTATGGGCGGCTGTTTTTAGTCTGCTTGAGGTTAACTTCTGTGTAGTTAATATTGTAAATAACAATATAATAAACACCTATATTTTTGTTTATCTGGCCTGGACTTGTTTGGATTTAAAGATGAAATCAAACTAAAGAAAATAGTGATAATATGTTATACTGTAATTTGGTGATTTTTCTAGCTCTTAGTTGAATAAAATTTGATGTGCATTTCTGGCATGAAATTATTATATACCTTTCAGATTATAATCCACAAAGAGCAAGAATAAAGAAAAAAACCTTTTCTCCCGCTTAGTATTAGCTGAAATATGGTCTCCTCTTTAATCTTTCTTTTTACGTGGAATGTGTTTCTATTAGAGTTTCATGTTCCTATTTTTTCTTTATTTTAATCTGTAGAGGTTCTAAATAGATTCTTAGCTATTTATAATTTTGTGTATAACCTATATTTTGAAGCATTCTTTTATTTTAATTATGCCAGACCAGAGATACTGGGTTAAACGAAAAAAAGAAACATATGGAGATTGTGATGAAGGTTATTTGTTAGGGGAAGATTTATCTTTATTTTGAAAAAAGGCATCATGTAATTTTTTTTAAAAAGCACGGTTCCATTTCTCAGTGATTGGGTGTGCTTCCCTGCTACAGCTGCAGATATTTTGAATATGATCTTTCTTCCTTCACCATCCGACTTCTCTCTGCAGTCGTGCAGTGAAGTCATAATCCTGTGTTTCACATCCATCTGTTACCATAGTAATGATTGTAATAACCTAAATTTAGCACGATGTCTTTCCTGCAGGATCAAGCAGGAGGATTGAATGGATTGTATGTGAAAGAATCTCTGTGAAAATCGGAATATGTTAGCAAAAACTAAATGCTATCATAAATTCACATGACAAAAAAATTAAATTTCAAGTATAACAGCTATATGCCACATACCATGCAAACTACTTAACTTTACTGCCAAACTTTTTTTTTTTAAATCTTAACAGGAGTTTAGGACAAGATGCAACATTAATTGGCAGACATGTTAATCTGTTGATTAAACTATTTCTTGAGAATATTATCAGAATATTTACTATGGTCTGCATATATTAAAAAGCAAATAAATGAGCTTAGAATTTACTATACAACAGACAATTTCTTTTCAAATTTAAAAGTGTAAACCAAATTTTTAAGAAGTTCCTTGTTCTTTTTTAATAGAAAATGAATTTGAATATTTTTCCCTTCTTAAAAGAAACAGAAGAATTTCTCATTGTTTGATAGCAGTGAGTTCTTAATGGCATTTCATTAATATCTTTCTACATTTATGCCTCTGGATAGATAATTGCCCACGCACAGAAGCGCCTACCATTGTTACGTGTGTTTCTGTCTCAAGGAAAGGTAAAAAGAGAGCATATAGAAACGTTGCATAACCAGAACTTTGATATTAGGAAATGTCTATGCTACCCCCTAAATACATTCATCACAACAAATCCATTGGAAGGACTATCCTGTTCTATTATAAATGTAGGACTCCAGGACTTCCATGTAAAAGATAATCTCTGGTCATCTGATGACCAGCTATTCAATATATATAATTTATCACTGGGCAGCAAGCAGCTGCATGAATTGTTTACTTCATGTTATTTCATGTTATTTGTTCTCTAAAAACAGAGTTGCTAATTTCCTTGTGGTCCTTATGGAGTACACAATTTGAATCTCTCTGTAGGGTTGAAACATTAATATTATAATTTCATAGATAGAGAAATCAGGCACAGAGGGATTCAGATCAAAAGTATCTGTTGAGTGTGATATTCAAGTTATTTACAGAATAATTTTTAAAGTACTTGGTATTTAGTATTATGTAACACAAAATATGTTCAATCCATGGCTCTCATTAACATGGTTAAATGATGAATGCTAAACATTTATGTAAAATAGGTCCTAAAATGTCAAATCAAACATTTAAAGAACAGGGTCTCCCTTCTACCTCCCCCTTTTACTTTCCCTCTTGTCTGCTCTGACTCAGCGAGAAGAATAAATCTACTTTTAAAGAGAAACCTTTTTGCAGTTTGCTTCCTTGTTCTGTGCATGTCTTTCAACTTTGCAACAAATAAAACAGGCAATGATCCCTTAGTGCATTGCTGCTAAGTTTACTCCTGAGAGTATTGAGTCAGAAAATAGTATATAAAGCCAAAGAAAGTTGTTTTGGTTTGGTTTTTTATGTAGAATTAACAATATAGGTCTCTGATTTTTACAAGTTTTTAAACTTTTTTTTTTTCTGTGATGTACATATCCCTGCAAAATAGTGATTTCTTCAGCATTTGTATCCTGAAAACTGTTTGTATTAGCATTGATGATGATGGTAATAAATTTGAGTGCTGCTCTAACATCCTCTAAGCTTCTTGGCTAACCATATTCATTGATTAAAATACTTAAAATCACAGCTGTTGTTCTGTGGAAATGGATTTTTTTTGCTGCTACTATGTCATAAGTCTGACAACATTTTCAAGAGGTAGAATATGAGAACATACAGAATACAAAAATAAATCAGGCACTCTAATGATTTATTGATATCTGATTGGAACTTATTTGTTTGCTGTTTCATTTCACTGAAAAATAGGAGTTAGACCTAAGACAAATACTGTATGATTTTTCTTGGTAGATGACTAATATACTTCTAGAGAAAACCAGTAGTAGCTTTCTCCTTTATTATGTTAAAACTGGATATTCTCCCACTAAAAAAGGTGCTCAAGCTAGTTCTAAAACAATTACATTGCCTTTTAGCTCTTTATTATGCCTGTAACTCTTACTTGTGTGAACCAAAAGTGGCAGCTTGATGCAGTGCATTTTCCTGAGAGGCTGGCAAATTTTAATTTCTTTACTGGAAACCCCCTTTGCAGTAAAGCATCATGCAAGATGTAGGCTTTTTTTAGAAAATTCCTGGTTTGGATTTCCTTGAACTTTTATTTGTCTATAAATTTTATGATTGCTCCTTATGGGTTAAACAGCAGTCCATTGTAAATGAGTTAGTGAAGGTGTAAAGCTATGGTAATTTATATAGAACTGCCCCTGATTAAATGTGTTAGACAGTCTTCGTATTTTTAAGTTAGGTGATAATGCAGTACATTTGCAAAGTATTACATGAAAGCACAGAATAAGTCAAGTATTTCCTGATTCATAAACTTGTATGAATGAGCCTTGGAGTTGCAGTAGTAATTGAACAGACAGTTTATCTTGACTTTCCTTTTAAGAATCATTACAAAAAAGATAGTTTTTCATTAACCCAATATGTTTTATGAAAAACAAGCAGTTGAAGAAAGGCACAGGTCTTTAATTTAGAGATTGCAACATTTTTTTATCCTGTAATAAAACAAAAAAGTTGTTACATCTTATGACTTTGAGTATTCATTTTCATTAATACATGTGAAGGTGCATCAAAAGCTAGTTTTTAATGTATGAATGCAATGTAATGATATTGATGTTATTAGTATTTCAGATATTTGTCTGAGATGTAGAGATACTTAAGTGACTATCAGCACAAATGTTACATACATAAACAATAAATACTTTAGCTAGCATTTGTCTGCAAAATCATAAGGAATACCTATGCCTTATTGTAAGAGCCAATAATAACACAGAGAGAAAACAGTTACATTCTAATGTCATCATACCAGGTCATGTAATTGATAGTGAGAATCCTAAGTTTTCATATCGAAATCTGACTGTTCAATGGCTACTAAACCACATTTTCCTAAGTTACAGGTGTTTGTGCTTAAAAGCAGCTTTACCTGCTTTGATGAAGTTGGACTTTCCTACTCCATTTTGAAGCTGAAATTAGTGCATAGTGTTCAGTAAGAAATCATTTTTAACGTCGATGAGTATAAAGGCAACTAAGTGTTGTGGGGTTTGGTTGATTATTTTTTTTTTAACTGGAGCTGGAAGGGGGCTGTTTTCTTTCTGCCTTTGTATGTTGTGCAGGTAAGTTTTTAGTTCTCTTCCTCTTTTGCCCTTGAAAAATGGCTTTTTGTTCACATACTAACCACTCATACTTTTGTCATTCGTAAGTTGCTTACCCTGTGAATAGTTCAGATGGTGTCTTCTAAATACAGCATGCATAGATGTTATCACCCTGTGGTAGGCACGTGTTCTGTCTTTTCTTACAAAGTTCAAGAGAACTGCCTTTTTATTCAGTTACTGGGTTGTAGCTGTTTGGGGATGTTATATTCATACTGAACAAGGATTCATGAAGAAGTTTGACATGCCTTTTTTTTTTACAGTTGTGTGTTTCAGGTTTGTACCCCACTGTAGTCTAGAACCAGCTTAAAGTAAAATATTGAAACATAAGCACAGCTTGTGGCCAACAGTAATCTAATGTCACACTTCTTTTATGTTGTTGCTTTCGTATATTGGTATTGATAAGGGCAAGTATCAAATTGAGAGGTAATGTAGGTGCTGATTTTACTGATTTTGCTGATTATTTTTTTTTGACTTTAGAAAATAGTAGTACTTCAGCCTTCATGTTGGCTAGACACTTGCATCAGATGAGTCGTGTCCATCAATTACTAGAAAGTATTCTCAACTCTTAGTGACCTGGTTTTAAGCAGGTGATGACTTGTACTATCCTGCTTCTAGAACTTTATATTATAGTAAAGGACTGGGCTGAGGGAGAAAAAAAGCATGCTTCATCCAAGTAACGTAGCTATGTGTAAAACTCGGAAGACGCTCTGGAGTTTTAGTTACTTGATTGTATGCATTAGGAAACCTGATTGAGTTGGTCATAGTCCTATTTCTTCAGGAGCATTTATTCCATGGAAGCTAGAAAATGGACTGATACACTGGATATCTAGTCCAGCCCTTAAGTGAAGCTGAGATATGTCTTGATAGGTGGTTGGTTTGGGAACCAAGCACATTACTGGGTATCTCAGGTTTTTCTAGATTTGGTGTGTCCACTTGGAGAGTTTAAACAAGATAAATGGATTGAGGCTGAATAATCTGAGGGTCTGACTACTTCTGCTTTATATTTCCAGATGCTTCTTGCTGTTTCTAGCATAGGTCATACAGAAACACATAACCCAAGTGATTAGAGCACTATTTTGGAGCTTTTTTAAATTGAGGAAGTAGTGAAATAAAACTTAGAAACTTGTTTTAGAAAACAATTCTGAATTCAAACATAAAGAAATAGAGCTGTAGGATTTAGGTCTTGTGTATGAGAGGAGTCTAAATGTATCTTAACTAGGCAGGAAAACCTACAGATTACAGTGAAAAACTATAGGAAGCTTCAAAAATGGATAAGGTGGATTGAAAGAAATCTGTATTGATCTTTGGTAGAAAGTCTCAAGGGATCAATTTCTGATGTAATTGAGGTGACAGATTTGTATCTATTACATCTTCAGGCAAGAGGCAGACAAAGGACACTCAGCAACAAAAGGGAAGTAAGAGGAGAATCACTGTTTGCCTAAATAGCAGGCTGTTTTATCTAATGCTGTCTTTTAAACACTTTATGACTTGTTTTGTTGTGGGCTTTTTATCACTTCTGAAAATTCTAAAAGTGTGTATTGAATAAATCAAACCTTTACGCAGACTTATTTTCTGAACACAGTAGTATGTATAAAGCTTTTTACTCTTCTTGAATGTTATGACAAGCTCTGTATACCGACTCTGTGAGGATGTTTACATGTAACTTAATATACTACATAATATCCTAGCAACTGGAAATGCCTCCTGTATGTGTTGAAAGCAAGTGTAGCTAGTTACACAGCTAGATTTATTTCTTATATATCCTGTGTGCTAGATTTTATCTGTTAGCAACATGTTTTACAGGTTAAAAATGTTAGTGATGGAATACATTTTTTTCTCTTATTGCTTCTTCTTAAGTTGTGCTTGCTAGAATGAACTAGCACTATACACTTGTTAATAAAACTAAGCACAATCAAAATGTATTTAAAGGTACTAAAAACTTACTCAAAGCTGTCAGCAGTAACTTTTCTCCTTTTAAGTTGGACTACGTGTATTTGTCTTATGTTTAAAACTATGGTGAATTAAATCTCCTTTATCTATTGTAATTAAAAACCAAAGCTGTCTCTTCATCTTGGGTAGCTTGGCCTCCCTTCTTGCTTTACCATTAACGCAGGAGAGGAGAAAACTAATATGTGTTATGCAGTAATTTGATTTTAGGTTCAGTGAGCCCTAAATTATAATGAACATTTAAGGAATTCTCCTAAAATGGTGTTATTTCCATTTGTATTGGAAGTGGTTTGAGGCTTTTTTTTTTTTGTAAGAAGTTTGTGGTGTAGTCACCACTGTATAATTTTCTAGTGTGATTAAAAAAGAATTCCCAATTTCTTCAGTCACAGATGAAGAGCTACCCTGTTGGCATTCTTTTCCCCTATATTTCTGTATTTGAGTGTCAATGGGAACAATTTAGAGTACTTCTAAGATACAGGGAATTTCTGGAAGGCATGTAATGTTTTTGTTTACTTGATTATTAATCCTCACCTCCCACCCCCAGTTGTTTTCAATATACATGGCAGGTTAATATTACCCAAAGTCAACAATATGCTGTTCCATAGAAAGAGCTGTTAAGTGGAGAAGTTCTTGATGCCTTGTTAGGTAATTCTTTAGCATAAGGACTACCTTTTTCAAAGGAGCAATTTAATAGTTTGTCCTCACTATTGTAAGGCTTCCTGAATTTTAAGGTCCGATTTGCCAAAGCCTAATTTGCGTCTGACTCCAACCTTGCTGCCATTTGACCATTTACCTCCTAAAACCAAAAAGTTGTTTTATTTCTATACAATAATCAGTTGATGTTGGTTAATTGTTTTATTTGGAAATCAACCTTCAAAGTATATGGTTTAGATTTTGCTATTTGAAGAATTCAGCAGAATTTGTATAGTCTTCATGCTCAGTTTGGACAAAATGAATTCAGAGCACAAGTCTTGATAAGCTTGTGCAGAGCAACACAGAAATTCTCAGGATAATATCCTTAAGTTGAACCAATTTGTTCTATTTATTCAATTTTTTTCACAAAATGTCAATCTTAGTAGAGATTTTAAAATGCAGGGTTAGTTATTTTTCAGACTAGAGGATGACAGCAGAAAGATTCTTGTTTACTCTTGCCTACTACTGAGGTTAGAACCATACATAAACTATACATTATTAGGTCATAGATGTAAATATTCTGTCACTAGAAGTTTAAAATATGTGTTTGGTATGGTTGCCTCTTGGGCTACCATTCTTTTTTTAGTGAACTAAGTTAGCAGAGCAATTTTCCAGGCAAAACAGGTGGAATATTTACTATTGCTAGTCCTACATCCAAAGATGCTCGTCTGGATTCAGTATTAATTTTGCAAACACCCTTTTTTCATTGCTGTTCCTTGTACCTTGAGATCATATGCAAGACTGAATTAGTTGTTGAGGCTTTAGATGCTTCTTGGTCTCTGCATTTAGTTTAACTCTTTGGAGGACCTTAAGGGTAGGCTTCACAAAGAAATATTTCATCATCATGGCTTTAATTTTGAGAGTATGTAAAAGTTACACAACTTTAAATGTTGTAAGAAGTAACAGGGGTCTGGAGAAACATTTTATCTCTTAAATCTGAAGTGTCGTATGTGAACACTGACAAACTTCTTTCTGCTCCCTCTTTCCCATATGTCCTTTCTGTCTGTGATGTTGTACCTATATCTGAAATAGTACCTTGCCTGTTTTGTAGGAAGTCAATCTGTTTTGTCATGTGGGACAGTAAAGTGTTCTTTATCCCTCATATAATTGTGGTTATTATTTGTACCACACAAGAAATAAAAGTACGGTTTCTCAGAAAGGAAGACCAGCAACTGATTCAGTTGAAAACCCTGGTTGATTGTCACAGAGATTCAATGAATTATCAAGTGTTCTTTCGTTGTGAAATACCTGGAATATTTAAAAAACTCACAAATAATTCCTCTGAAAATTTTAGACTCAAAGCCGTAATTGGATGCGGTCTTTACACTGTTATTTCTCAACTGTCAGACTTGCAAACAAGACTTACTACTATATCTTCCAAACACCAGATATGGACATACCACATTTAACGTCAGTAATTATTTTGTTATATAGAGAATTTCAGACATGGGTAGCTGAAAACATTTCAAACTTGTAGATGTAACCAATAGGAAGCATTCTGTGCTGTTCCTCTGTAGTCTTTTTGTAGTACTACAATCTTGCTATTCTTTCTTACAGTCTTCAGTACAGTTTCTTCTGAGTGTGACTGGCTATTCATTTGCAGTCATACTGTCTTTGCATCTCAGGTACAAGAAATTATAAAATCTGTTGCAAGTAATTGTGCTCTGCAACGTAACAATTATATTTGTAAGTTTCTCATCACTGTGCTGCTACCTGAAAAATATATATGGCAGGTAATGTAATAATAGAACAATCCTCGTGCCATCCATGTATGTACTCTGCTTGACCAGTATTTTCTTGAAATTACATATTTTTGTGCTAAAACAATTTCCTTCATTTGTTTTAATCTTTTCTGCATATCTCTGCTCTGCAGTTAGATGCACTTGTAATGTCATTGCAGTTTCGCAATATTTCTTATAATTTGGTTGACAATATTTGTTTAAATTAAAGAAATGTAAAAACAATCTGTAATAGAATTGCAATGCTTTGATATGTCATCACTTTCTAGAAAAGCTTTCTTGCTTTTCCTAACCATCTTTGATAGGTGAGTATTGGTACATTTGGTGATGAACTAGCTTATTAGCATTTAAGAACAGAAGATGTTAACAGTAATCAGCTAGGAGAATGCATTTTTGAGGGACTCGATAGATGATTAAAATGTGATGATAAATCCTGGAGAAAACTGAATGTAGGGCATTTGAGATATGGAGAGGTAATTGGTAACTACTCAATGGTCAAAGATGGAATTCAGCAGTTTCTTCCTGACATATTTAATTGCCATTTTTCTTCTGTAAAATGCCCTTCTTTATCTTTTGAAGCACCGTTACCCGTTTATGCAGACTTCTTTTTATTACTTGGAGTTTATACCCTTATATTTACTTTTCTGTCCGTTTGACATACACTACTCTATTTTCAGGGGAAAAAGAAACTACAGTGTTCTCAAAAGAAATGTTAAATATTAAGGCAAAACCACAAGCACTTAGAAGTTAGGAAATGCATATATTTTTATTATCAGCTATAAGAAATAGGCAAAATAGCTGTATTTTTACTAAGCTGTAAGTAACTTAAAGGCCCTATCAGCAGTAGAACATGTTATGGATTTAATTTTATTTAAAACTGAGCATTATCAGAAGCAAAAAAGAAATGCTAAAAATGAGTAGAGAAGGAATTTACAACTGTTCCAGAACTCTCCTAGTTGTTTGCCATTCTTTTTTTTTTTTCTTTCTCTATAAATTCTTATGTATTTTTCATGCATTGGTTTATATTTTGTCTTATTTTTCTTAAAAAGTTGTAGTCAGTGTTGATAGACACAAAGTCATAGTCAAGCCTATACCATCTCTCACTTGAACTTTATGTGATTAAGATGTTGGGAGTGGCTCAAATGTACTGATTTGGATTATTTTTTTGTGAAGTCGTTTCTCAAAGAAAGGGCAGAGAGTAGATTAGGAAATCATTCTGAGAACTACATTTTAAAGAACTATATGAATGATTATGAAAGAATATTTAGAAGGTTAATAATCACACAACATTAGCAGTAGAGGTCACAAGGAGTGTAGCCTAGCTAATGCTGTCATCTGTCTTAGGATAATGTGATATATATCACAATGTGTGTGACTTCTAAGTAAATTAATATTTCTGTATAAAAGTACAGGTTTGACTAGCAGAGGAAGGAATATGAAGAAATAACACTTTCTGTAATCTCTAGACTTAAAAAATTGTTTTGGCTGCTATAGGATAAAGCAGTGCTGTATCATGAGAACTGCTCCTATTTCTTTGCCAAAATCATGGGAGAATTTAATTGTTAATTCTGGATTGTTACCGGAATGAACTGCGCAACCTTTCTTTTTAAAATAAAGTTCCTTTATTCCTTGGCCATTTTGATCCTTTATCCTGATCTTTCACTAGGCAAACATGGGTATAGGGGCTGTCCATTTCACTCCACTTTTAGTTTTTTAAAAAAAACTGAACTGGCACAGATAAAGAGAAGGCACTAAACCAATATTTATTGGTTTATGACTAAACCAATATTTAGAATCTGTTCTTTCACTGTAATACATGGTAAACTAAAGACAGTATGTTTTAGTTAAATAGTGCGGTTTAGATTGTATTTGTTTTGTTTATGTAACATTTTATATAATTACTTCACCAATTTGTTGCTTACCCTTTTCTTATTTTAGTCAGTGTAAATTCTATTTACTCCGAAGTGGATATTCTATACTATTTTTTAGACCTCACCCCAAGCTAAATTAAGATGGGGATGCAAAGTTGAGAAATAAAGGTGTTAAGTTTCTATGGGTAAGCTCAAATCTATTTCAGTTGTCTCTTGCACGTAGAGACTTTCATTTATGTGTCTTTTGCATAAGAGTCTCGCTAGCACTTAGCCTTATTTGTAAACAGCAATATTTACTTGTGCTAACAAAATCCAATTCAATCAGATGGGGATATCGAGTGCAGTAAGAATTGCTATTAGCCTTATTTGTATTATTTTGTTGTATTTAAATACCTGTTAGAAAGTTTGACATACAGACCTATTTTATAGTATCACAGAATCATAGTCTTGTCCAAGCCCCTTGCTCAGGTGGAGCCACCTACAGCCAGTTACCCAGGTCCATGAAACTTGGGTCACTGAATGAGAAAGGAACTAGAGTTCTTGGACAGTGGCTGGAAGTAGTTTGGGAATGTAATTCCTGCACATTGTAGCTGGTTTTCTATCAATGTGTAAAGACTGTGGGCTAAGTTCTGTCAATCAATAATTAGTTTCCATGTTTTGAGGTTTACAGTCTTTGATTTAAAATTCCCTTGGTGCTCAGTTGAAATGTCGGTTGTGTTTGGTTTTCTTTCCCAAAAGGTTATAATTTCAGAAGAGCACTTGTAGAGTTATTTGTACTTACTTTAACACCGCTGACGCTATTAAACTGTGCCATTTAGATGTGTTAGTTGTTATTGTATTGGGAGTGAAGATTTCACCCAATTTGATGCTTACGGAAGTTGAAAAATAAGACTTAACTGCTTTACATACCAAATACAATCAATTAGAGAACTATTTAATTCCTAAATCACTCAGTTTTATGGCTAGTCCTTTTTCTTTTCTGCTATATTGAGGACCTAGACATTGGAAGTCATGCTTTTTGTCCTTTCAGAGTTGTAAGACTTCCATTTTAAGAAACACTTATATAGAACGTAACTTTTTATTTTGATAGCGCATCTGTTGCAGTCGGCAAACAAGGAGTTGCATAGCGTATTGGGAATTAGGTTTGCAACCTCTAGTTAATATTTCTGTTATCTGGCTGTTGGCATTCCCATGACAAATACTGTAGAAGGAAGTGCAGAAAGAATATGCAAGCTCTGGAACTAATTTTGCATATTGATAAATTCATGTTATTGCAGTATCTGTGCTGGTACACTGTCATGAGAGATGTTGGATTAGCACATTTTTCTTGTTTTGGTAGACAGAATTGAAATGTGGTGCATTTTCTTGGAATGGTAAAATTTAATTCAAACCCCAAGGTGAATCTTAAGATAATTAGATGTGACTATTGTAGTACAGGTAGAGAAATTGAGATAAATACTAAGGTCAATGTCAATATTTTATTTTTCATTTTCTTGGTACATCTACCTGCCTTGTATTATTGATCAGGGACAACATTGTAGTCCATGTTTTAAATCTGTGTTGCAGTTCAGTATCGTAACAAGATACATCATTATATATGTGTTTTATTGATCAGTGAGGTATGTATGCAAATTTTATTTAACTTTTTTCCTGTAATCTATTTGCTTTTAATAGGCACTGTGCTATGTAGCAACTGTGTTACATAGCAAAACAAGTATCTATTTTTACAGATTTTTAAATACTTCTTAAAAATCTGGTCAAGCTTAAGTTAATTCGTTTTAGGTCACAACAGATTTCAGCCAGTTTTGAGTAAATGGAATACTGATGGACTTCCTTAGGAAACTGCTGTTAAGTAACACATTTATTGAATCTGTGTGCTTCTGGGTACAGAAGCACATTTGTTGCTTTGATGAATGATAAGCATTCTGACTTTGCTTTTTAGAATTATTCATTTGTACTTTTATATATTTATTCTAGAGCCCCTCTTCCAAGACAAAGGTTTTGGCAAAGTCTTTTATTTGCATAATGCTGATACAGTTTCAGCTAGGATTCCAGTTGTAAGAGGGCTTGTGCAGCAGGACTTGCAGTGGTGTCATCTCCAGATCCAGATTCCCCTGACAGTTTTCCTTGGATATTTTGAAGTCCTGTTTTAGTTAACATATCTAGATAATAGTAGCAAGATGCCAGTGCTTTGTATTTTTATTAAGATTGTATTTGCTGCAGTCAAAGGAGTTACACTACTTGATTGCATTGTGAGGGGAGAATTTTTATGAACTTTAAACCTTAGTTTCAGTTAGACATTGCTAGTGTATATGTGAGATTAACACTTTTAAAATGTAATTTCATTAAGTAATAGTGGAATAAATCAGGTGTATACAGTCCTCAGTTAAATTTTTAGTTGAAATTCAGTTTTTCATAACATTTCTTCTCTATTTCTGTAATAATGCCCAAAGGTGAGGTTCAAATATGTTTATCACTATGCAAAGCATTTCTTACCCTTAATTTATAAATAATGTGTATTTAGGACATGAAACCTTAAACAGGAAAAATCACACCTACTGACAAATCTCTCTTACTCCATATTTTCAAGCACCATTACAGTCATCACCAAAATCTTTTTCATAAAGAGTACTAGAGTGCTAAGGACCCAATGATCCAGTGGACACTGGTATTTTATATTTTTCAGGAGCACAGTGGAGCTGAGCTGATCCTGCCAACTTCCTCTACGTTTTCTGGGACCATGAAAGAACTGGCAACCCTACCTTTTAACACTGACTTATTTTTAGCTCATTTCTGTAAACTTTTCGTCAAATCCTAAAACCAGAGAATTATTTGTAATAATTTGTAAGACACTTTTATGAAGGAGATAAAGTGTTTAGAATTTCAGGCACTGGCTGTTGTACTTGCATTGGTTTCTCAAACATTTTTCATATTTCAATACTAACAGGGGACCATAAAGAATCAAGATTGAAAATTCAGTTATCTAACACTTCCCCATTTCAAAAGAAATGTTCACTTAAGGAAATTAATGTATTTTTCTGTACAGATAATGAAATAAATATTTAAGTTATTTTTTTATGTATTTGGCATTAATTTTTTTTTACATACTTACAGATAAGTGCTATTTTAAATACCTTAATATTTGTAATTGTGATTTAGCTCACCTTGTTTTGTAAAGTGTGTGCAACTAAATTTTTTACACTTCTGATTTGCACAATTGCATTTATCACCCATTCCTGTTTTACTGGAGAAGCTTTCGTGTGCTTTCAGTAGAAGCTAGGTTCTCATGCTTATGGCACTGCATTATTGTTCTCTTGCACTGAGTATGGACTGCAACATAAAGCTGTGACTGCTTTAACATTGATATTTTGGAATTTTACCAGGCAATACTTTTGCAATTGCAATCTTTGTTGCAATTAAGATGAAAAGTTGTTTGTTTGGGGATTTTTGTTGGATGATTTTTTTTTTAATCAAAAAACCTACAGAAAGTAATTTATTTGGTTTTTTGAGATATGACCTGCTTGTGTGAATAAATAGGAGTGAGAACAATAGTATCTCTACCCACACCTTTGTGTTCAAAATCTTAACGTAAAGAAAGTAGTCAGTGTGCTACTAATTTAAGACCCTGATTTTATGGAAGCAATATAGTATAGAGGATCTTTGTGATATTTTATTGATGACTGCAAGTGAGAAGAATTCCACTGCATATGAAACCTTATTTGAATTATATCTTGGACCTATTTGTTGGTCTTTCTGAGTTTAATTTTGGACCATGCATAGAATCTTTGGACTACTCTATTTAGGTCTTGTTAATTGTTTTCTGTATAAGCAGCATGGAAAAAATGTGTATACAAATTCTGTGAGAAATGAACATGTAATTGCTGATATTTTTGTTTTGGTTTTGCACAGGACATGAACATACACGTCTGTGCAGTTTTAAATAATAGATAGCATGCTGTGTTTAGAATTTTACACTTCCAATAATTATCAATGATATACCTTTTCACATTTGTGGCGTGCAGAATTTTCTGCACTAAGCAGCCCTGCATACAATCTCCATGTTAGATGCAGATGCATGTGCTGTCTGTCTTGCATTCTCTTTCATGCACACATCAATGCATGTACACGACGGGATGCAGTTTTAATTTAGCATTAGATTTATGATATTGAGGAGATATGTCCATATCTTTCATTTGATGCAGAAATGTGTACTGTTGTAAAGGCTTATTTTATGAACACATTCATTTTTTTCCTCAAATAGTTAAATAAGCTTTCAAAATTAAAAACAACAGCGTGCGTTCATGTATTTAGCAATGATAAAGTCCAACATAAAAGTAAAATCTTAATTTTACTTCCTTATTTTCTTGTTTTTAAATGATACGTGTACATAGAACAAGATATGAATCTTTAAATTCTCAGATTGTATTTTCTTATACAATTGCATTATGTTTTTTAAAATATGCATTTTTAGTGTGTCCTTAAAAAAAACACAAGTTTGTGTGTTTTCTTCATGTGTAATTTTGATCACCATTGTAATACTCCATAGTCAAACTTCTAAAAGTAGTCTTCAGTAATTACATAAAACCAGTATGTTATTGGTTAAAGCATTCAGGTTAATAGATTTTACTTGGCTATGAGGGCACAGTTCTTGCATCAGAGTTTCCATTTGAAAATTAACTTACAAAAACAATATGAGGAAGCACAAATTATACCATAAAAAGTAACATTTTAGCTAAAAGCATTTATCAAAGTTATATTCTGAACAGTATTAGTTCTGCAGAATAAGCTGTATCTAATCCAGTCCAACAATTAAATGATGGCAAAGCCCTCTTACTGTCAGCGTGGTCTCAGATGACTTGGAAAATTATGGCAAAAGTTCGAATCCTCTAGGGTAGATGCTTATGTAGTGAATGGACTATAGGTGCGCAACCATTTGAAACAGTTTGATATTAACAAGGTTCCCATTGGAGACTTTCAGAAGCTGTTACACTGCTTAAAATAGGAAAACCATTTGTTTCCTTTACAGGCAGAGTTAAATGCAAGTCTATCAATATTAATATTGTATTCTTAATCTGTTGTTGATTACATGCAATAACCGCTGCTGTTTTATTAGATGACTGATGGAAAATATAAAAAATCATAGCATAAAGGGACTAACAAAATCTTCCTGTAGCCAAGGTCACAGTTAGATGAGAACTGCTATAGAAAGGGGAGAACAGGTATAGAAGTCCTATGCGATGTAATTTTTGACTATCTCTGAAGGGAGAAGATGCAGTACTAATGATTTTGTAGAGCAGCCCTCTTTCATGTTCCCTCTCCACACACTGCCACTCATTTGTCTGTTCTTCTGAACCAATCTATATTTTCTGTGTAGATTCTTTAATGTTGCTTAAGAGCTTGCCACATTCTACCAGCAAACATGAGACTTAAGTATTTAAAGTCACTACCATCTGCAGAGTCACTAAGCAAGCAAGACTTGGAGTTTTGAAATTGAACTGCAGTTTACAAGAATGGCAATAATTGGTCATTGTTGCAATTTCAGAAACTCGTGTAGAAATTTTAAATAAACCCTGTGCTGATATTAAGGGAGCCTGAGCATTGTAAAAGAAAACTTCCCAGAGGTCCTCTAATTTGGAAGATGAGCCTGTATCTTGATTTATTACTTTTATGGTATTATATGCCTCAGTTTTTACTAGGAGTCCTCACTTTCATGTTAAAGTCATCACTGTGTGATCACTATAGTGCATGTTTTCTACTGGTTCTATAGAATAACATGAAGAAGCCTTTTGCCAGTAACTATCGATAGTATGACAATTCCATATGTCCTTTTCTTTTTATGGTGGTTGTCGTGGTCATTTAATAAGCAGTGAGTGAATATCAATGAATCAATGGTGACAGATTCTACAGAGATAGTCAGAAAATTCAAAAGTTAGCTTCTGCGTGCAGCGTAATTCTCGCACTTCTGTAAGTGCAATTGAGAAATGGACAGCACCAAAATATGCTGTATATGATTTTGGAGTAATGTAACCAATTAATTATAATTGAGATTTAAATTAAATTTTATTGTGAGAAATTTTCCATATGTTTCATTGGAAATACTGAATAGATTTATATTAATTTTGTATTCTGGAGTGATGACAGAGGTCTGCAAATGTCCTGCCTTCTCTGGCTGACTCATCCAGCTTTGAATTAAGACTTTGGTATGTTGAAGTTATACTTCACTTTGCCTTGGCCAGTGATAATTACTGAGAATTTATTTAGCTTGATAGCAAGTATGTTAATGCATCTCTTTTTGGAAGCTTTGTTAATAATTAGTGCAGTAAAGCCATGTTAAAATGTGTTTTAATACTAAAGACTTAACTAGCAAACGCATTATTTCTCACTTTGTGGAAAGTTACCTGGTAACTTGAATGTTTGCATTATTATGTAGGTAGATCATTCTGTCTTTTCCATCTTTGTCTTTTAGGGAAAATACTTGTTTTAGGTGCTTGAATCTTCACATATTTTGAGCTAAATTACCTCGGTGTCTACTCTGATACTAATAAAAATTAAGACGTGGATTGGAACAACCTTGTCTTAATCACGTGGAAGTGGTAGTCAGATAAAACAAACAGGAATTTACAGGATTTCTAAGGTTTAATTTTAGAATTTTATCTAGATTTATCCAGGATAGACCATCAGACTTGCACTTGATCAGTTCCCTCTGAGCTCTCCTGTACTAACGAGAATACTTTTCTCTACCCTAGTAGTTGTTACTGTTGTCTTGGATCTTGCTGCATTCATCTAATCCTATTAAAAAATAAAAACAAGACTGGAATTACCACTTGAAGCTATTTATTAAATAGTGTAAATAACTGCTGCTTCAGAAGTTACTAGAGAAGCAATGTAGGGTCAGTCATAGAATGAAATATCTTAGGTTTTTAAACACTAAGTTTTTGTGACTTTCACTGCTTTTTGTTTGGCGCTGTCTTAATTGGTGCCAGACCTTACAGGTCTTCCCTCCTTTGCTTAATAATTAAAAAAAAAAAAAAAAAAAAAAAAAAAAGAAAACTAAGCTTTCCTGCACTTCTTTCCATCTAGATATGATTATACAAAAATGGTCATCATGTGTCAAGTCTGTTTTATTTTAGTTTTAGTGTATGATATGTAGTTAGCAAGAGTGAATTATGTGTGTTGTTTTTTTAATGAGGTTCCGCTTTGTCTGTCACACTTGGTCAGCTGCTTGACACTTGTGGGGAAAAAGTATTACTAAATAGTGAAGTAGCTTAAAACCATTTCAAAGGGACTGAATGCTAGGCCAATGTCCTTAAATTTGACACTTACGATGTAAAGTTGTAGAGAGCTGTAACATGCTCAATGTTACTTGCATTCATTATAAGATAGACTTCTGCCTTTCATAATAAATAATCTTTTCATTACCTAGATTCAGTAAATTGCAGGAACAAGTACCATAGTTTTAATTGTGTAAAATGCTACAGATTAGTGCATGGTGTGACCTTAGAGATGAAAGCAGGAGTCTTCCGAATTTTATGTTTGCTCTTAACTCTTCTTGAGGATAAATGTTCTTGTCCTTCTAACTAGAATGTCCATGGATATGTCACTTGCACTGCAAATTTAATTTGTGAAAATTACACAGTCCTTTTTTATTTTATAAGAGAGAATGTGTTTCCTTCAATTAAGCTTCATTATCTTGAGTTAAGAACTACTTTGTTAATATTTCACAGTGTGAAACATTAGGTATGTGGGAACACTGGATGGCTAGTTAATACAATATTCAGCCAAATTTTCACAGCACAATTAGCTTTTGAGTGTCTTTGGAACAATCTGAATAGGAATTATTTCCCATGTCACTTCATATGAATACTGTTTTTCTACTGGAACTATCAGTAGGTTTCAAAACAAGCTCATTTGTACTACATGTGTATATTTCTGAGTGTTTGTTACATACCAAAACAAGGAAAGATTTCAGGCATGTTTTCAAGCTGCATAAAAGAGAACTTATATTAAACAATATAATGTTTTTGATGACACCTCTAGTAGTAGAATAAAGATGTCTTGAAGCACCTCTATGACTTTTATGCATCAGAAGTATGTAAACTAATAGAATATCTCTGCCTTTAAGATCTCCTGTGGTTAACATTTAATATTATTGGTGCCTCATAAATTAGTTCAATGTTGAACAGATCTTTTGCAGGGATAACTTTGAGATTGAAAACATTTTTTTTTGCTTTCAAAGTTAAAATTAGTTATTGCTGCTTACAAATGAAAAGACTTGTTCAAAATGCTCTGTTTTTATTTTCTGGATTAACTAATATTGACAAGGTTGTCCTTCAGAGGGTTGTAATACAGTATTTAATTATCAACTCTAGTTTCCTTTAATAGCCTCTGTAACAAGATCATAATTATCTTGCATATAATCATTGGCTGATGCACTTAGCAGCCCATCTATGATTCATTCTTTGCAATTACTCACACTTTGTAGCCTTGAGACATAAAGAACTCCATGCTTTTCTTGACAATTAAGTATTGTTAATGGTTAAAGGTACTCTAATTTTTCCTATTCTACTTTGACAATGTCCTTGAATGTAGTTAGGAGTGGCATCTTCTCGGCTGTGTGAGCGTTCAGTCTTAAATTATCAAATGGTTATTTGGTACATAAGCTTCCCCTTGGCTGTCCAAATTAGTAACAAGCAGTTGGATATCATACATGGGTACCAAATTGTGGTAATTGGAAATTTATCTAAATGCCAGATAAACCAATTAAGAGGATATTACTACTTTGCAGTGTAGAGAAAGTATTTTATATAACATTTAATAATATATATTAATGAAATCTTCAAAGTGCTAACATTATGAGCAATTTCAGCTTGAACTGCAACAAATTTGTCTCTTACCTACTAGCAATAGTCAATAATTGCTATATAGTAGAGTATTGAACTTGTTTTCACTGAGCAGTAATAAACTCAATTTCTTCTTAGTTCTTGTGGCTAACAGAAAATAACAGAAGAGCAGGAGTCCTCCAAGCCTTTGGTTTTATTGCAATGTATATGCAGTAAAATTGTGAAAAAAAGGTATCCAATGTTAAATAACATGCAAGTATTAAAAGCTAAAACCATAACCATTCACATTGTGGTAAAACAGCAGCATGCTTTTTATTTCAGATTAGCAGTGTTTATGTGCTTTTAGTTTTAATATCTTCATATTGATTGCAGTAAATTACCTTATTTGATTATTATTTTTTTTTCCCACGTGCAGTGGGATCTTTAAGTATGTTGGAAATAATTTTTTTAGATGAATCTTGCTTATTATAGTATGTTGGAAAAGAATCTAGTGGTCACTTTGAACTGCGGTGTGGTATATTGAGAAATATGCTGTCTTACTATTAGATGAAAATCGCTGTGAGTTTACAAACTATTTTGTATTACCTTTTCCAGATATAGTAAATCATTATGAACTACCAATAAATCAAAGCAAGAACATTGAAATAACTATATATATATATATATATATATTAATGTGTAATCTTTTTAGATTAAGTAAAATTGAAACTTCTTACCTGTTTAGGAATGTACAAGCACGCGTATAAATGCATGTGCAATGTACAAGCATGCTTTCTGGTGGTGGCATGCTTTCTTACTAATGACATTTCTGAAGTGTAATAAAATACATTTTAGCTTATTTCTACTGTCCTCCAGGCGTAATATCATTAGCTCCTGTGTTGAAATTTTTCATTTATACTAGCATTAAGCTTGAGATAGTTGAAATTGTCAGAACTAATCTACTTTTGATAAAGTCTGTGCATTCTGCTTTCATTATAATGAATTTTTCAAAATTCATTAAACTTCTCTAAGTTTTCCTTTATTTCCCCTTAAGGAAAGCTGAATATCAATTGCCAGCAATTGGAACTATGTAATTTTCAGGTATCAGAGTGTGAAATGTCTTTGAAACTTTAAGCAAGAAGGTCTAATAGTTTTCCCTTCATGTCCTCACCTTAACCATATACTCCAATCTAAAAACTAACCAAATTAAAGGCTCTTCCCAGCATTGTTGCATCCTAGGCTTATTGTCATGTGAGTTGTAGACAGGTTCTGATCGGTTTAGTAGCATATAAATATCCACAAGCTGTCACTGAAAAGAAAACCAATCAACAACTGCTTCTACATCCTCAGGATTTTTATATGACCATAATGAGTTTGTGCTTCATAAAGCTTGTTCATTTCCTATACCCTATCATCTGTGTAGTGATACACTAAGTTTAGTGGAGTTCTAATTCTAATTTGTGACCTTCTCACAGATCTTTTTATTGATTGCATCTTAGTGGTGAATTCCATAGGGGTGCAGTACTTCTGATGTATTTTGTCAAGCAGTCACCATTTCATTGAGAGCCATTTAGCCTTTCTTTTTTGAAAAAAAAAAAAAAAAAAAATTGTTGGATCATCAGAAGAGAGCTTATAGTTGTCTGCCTCAGTTACGTTTTGGTTTATTCTGCATTATGCATGCTTGCATGCACTTTCTCTCTCTGAAGTATGTTACGGAGTACAATCTTGTCCTGTCCCAAAGCAGGAGATGAAAACTTTGTGGTCTAGTAATGAATAGAGGTAGTAAATATTGCAAAATTCAGTCTTGTATAAGCATATGGTATGTACTTTTGTCAGGAAGTGGAGTGATAGGACAATGGGTAATGGTTTTAAACTGGAAGAGGGGAGATTTAGATTGGATATTGGGAAGAAATTCTTTCCTGTGAGGGTGGTGAGGCACTGGAACAGGTTGCCCAGAGAAGTTCTGGATGCCCCATCCCTGGAGGTGTTTAAGGCGAGGCTGGATGGGGCTTTGAGCAACCTGATCTAGTGGGAGGTGTCCCTGCCCATGGCAGGGGGGTTGAAACTCAATGATCTTCAAGGTCTCTTCCAACTCTAACCATTCTATGATTCTGTGACACACAGTTCTTGAATTTGCTGTTGGAATAGCTTCTAAACTGTCATACAAGCCGCTCTTACTGTGAAAAGCAACTGTTGTATGATTGATTGATGTGTTGCAGTAGAACAAAAAAGCAACTTCCATTTTACTTTTAATCTTCAATTGAATGTCTCACTTGTCAGTATTTAAATGTATTATTGTGGAGTAGAACAAGAGTCTTAATATTAGATTTCTTCCAGATCTTCAATATATGACGTAGTGATAAAAGCTGTAAAAATATATAATCACTACAGTTTCTAATTCAGTACCGAAGACTACAGTGCAATGTAATGCTGAAGGGAAAATTGATATTATTGTATATTTAAAAGCATATTTTTGCAACACAATTATAAATCTAGTTCCACAACATGCAGTGTCTTAACGAGATTGTCTTTTTGTATTAGAGTGGTAAAATAAAACCGCCTTTAAAATAAGTTGTCTTGTAACAACAAGGCAGATTACAAATGAACACGCTGGTTGTGTGTTCTAGATTCTGAAAGAATAGGGTAGTGATTTTTCACGTAACTCCTACTTTTTGATTTCAAAACGCCAAGTAAGTTTTTGAAGTTTCACTTCTACTATGCAAGCTTCTGCTTTTAACTAAAAATGAGGAGTATATTGTGTAATTTAGTTACACAAATGTAGTTAATTGTACAATTTAGATTCCGTAGTTAAACTGAATTGTTTAGACAATTGTTTTAGACAATTCAGTTTACTGAAATACCATTCTACAAGCGTCTGAAATAGCAGGCATGTATGTATGTTCATATTTTCATAGAAGTAGGAGTTCCTTTGCCAACTAAATACTTTTGAATACTTTTCCGCTTGCATCTACAGAATTTGGTTGATGTTATAAAGTGAAACATTACACTGAAATTACTATCATAGCTATTGAGCCTTTATAGAGGTAGAACTTTGTGTGCTACTGTGAAAGTGACCTGAAGTTTAGGAAAAAGGACTGTAGGCTGTATGTTTTTGCTACTGTTCAAATTTTTCTCTTAATTTTATATAAATATTGCCAAAGAGATGAGCAGTCATCTGTTTCAAATACCTGATGATCATTACAAAAAAATTCTGTTTCTGCAAAACTGTGCTTACTATAGGAAAAATCAAGTCAAATCCCCTCTCTTGTATATTCTTAGGTATCACATATACTGTGAGATATTACAAAGTGCAAGATACACAACCTCACATCTACTTTCATCACAAGATACAACCTCACATCTAGAAAGCACATCTACTTTCTTGTATAATAAGGCGAATAAAAGAGTATATGGAAATTGTCAGAGAATATAATAATTCTCATGATATGTGTGCATGTATCTTCTTTCTATGTGTTATTTTTAAGATAAAAGTTTTTCAATAATTTATTTCTTATGGAAATTGGCTTCCAATAAAAAAATAAAAGCATTTAAGTCTTCAAAACTGTGGAATGGATATATAACCTTACAACTCTTTGAGGGAAATTCTGCTTGTGGCTATGTGGAGAAGAGAGAAACTTAAGTGAAAAGATCGACAATAGTTTGGCAGAACTACAATAGAACATATAAATTAGATCTTTGTATGACATTCTAGCTTGTTTGTTGGAGCAACAGATGTAAATTCTCTACAGAAATATCTTTCTTGTTGTCTGTTAGATCATATTCATTGTATTGGGAATAAATACATCTTTTAATTGTTTCTAATAAATGGAGTAGCTGCAGTACAGTGGTGTTTGTTTAAATTCGTATTTAATTCAATTGCATTCCTCAGCTCAAATTTATATTCATTTTAATATTGAAGAAAAAATAAGAAAAAAAATGTTGCAACCCCATACATTCGCTGTTACCTTTTCTGAATCTTTGTCATCAAGTTTCTCCAAAACAATTATATTTAACAGGATCTGAAACAAGTTTAAATGTAACATTTTGATCTTTTCATCAAAGTAAATTTCTTATAATGAGTAACCATTTTTGATATAGTACATCAGTTTTATGCATTTAGTAAAATATGGATAGTCACCGTTTCATTAAAAACTATAATCACACTTCAAAATAAAGAATTTCACTTGATGATATATGGGAAGTTTAAATTATGATATTTGCAAAATTAGGAAGACAGTCCTGCAGTGTCAAAACATAAAACCAGGCCAGGTAACTAGACATCTATCTTCATCAACCCATCAAGTCATTTTAAAAGAAAGATAAATTTACATTAAAAATACTGGAGTAATTCTAAAATTTTCTAGGGAGAAAGTCTAGGTATGAGCATTTCTTCAGTAAGCTTGAGTCCAAAAAACTTAATTTGTTCCTTTACATGCAGCAACCTACCTGGTTGCAATCTGCATATCATTCTACTTACATGCTTTGCTGAAATATAAGTAAAGCCACATCATTTTGTTTATTTTCTTGATATAGAAATTATTGAGTTTTCTGAATATTTTCTTTGTCACACACTTATCTCAAGCTTCTGTTTTAAAGGATCATCTTTCATCTAATGGAATCTAATTTTACCTTTAAGACCTCCTATGACAGCTCTGTTTAAACATCTGTTTCAATTTCTCTTCATTTCCACTAATATATTAATCCTCTACATCACTTTTGCAGTGGATGAACAAATAGCAAGATGAACCTATTAGAGGTCTTTGGTGTATTCAGCTAGTTCAAGAGTGCATTGGAAGTTAAAACATCTCCATATGTTGTTAGCAATAATATTGTAGGTATACTGAACTAAGGCGGCATGTTTTTTCGAGACAACTGAATACAGCATTACTTTTTCTGATATTTGCTAGGTTTCAAAATGAGCTGCAAAGCATATTAGTCTGTCCATACCTAAAAGCCTTATTCCTTGTAGACTTGCGAGAGCTAGTTCAAATCTGATATGCTTGCTAGAGAAGAGACAGTATATGAGGTCTTGTAAAAAAAAAAAGCAGATACTTCAGTTTCAGAAATCTGCAGAGCAGTGACATGGCATTCCATTCAATTTTTTACCAGATATCACAGACTGGAAATGTGAGCTTTGGCTGATACTGCTGGGAAGGAGAGTGCGGCAGGCAGCTGTAATTCCCATCCTGTGAAGGTACTGATACTTACAGTCTCTGTAGACCAAATTGGTACACAAAAATACTAGAATGTTGAATTTGGGCCTTAGATCTATTTTCAAAGTTCACTTTCTGCCAGACATTCCTAGATGTACTGTGGATACATTTACAACTTTCTGCTTTTTAGATATGAGTAAGGAGAAGATACTTTGGAGTTTCTTGCCATTTACTTCCTGAAATATTGTCTTTTAGTAAGCAGAGAACATGGTGTGGGATGTAGTTATAGTGTTTTCTTAGGGTTTGACTTGAGCAACAGCTTTCTGAAGTTAATGATATCCATTTGAACAAAATTAGGCCAACATTTTGTTTCACGTACTTGTAAGTTTGGTTGCTCCAAAACCAAGTTAACTCTCCTCATTGATTTTTCTGCCTCAGAAAGTGTAGCTCAATTTTGAGTCTTATTTAAAAAAAAAAAAAAAGAAAAGAGAGATTTTCTAGTTTTAGAGTCATTCTGAATAGCGTGATGTTGCTGAAAGATATTTCAGCGCAGGGTGAGCTGCAGACAGTTGTTGCAGTGCATCCCTTGACCATATCTTGGGAGCATCAGGTTGTCAGCAGTGCTATAACAATTACAACTGTGTTTCCTATAGGGACAAATCACAGCTAAAAGTAAACTTATTTGTGGAATAAGATTATATTTTTTTATGCTTTTAAGGAATCATAAAGCCTAGACAGTAACTGAACATTAACATGACTCCATCTTCTGTAAAACCCATTCCGTTTTATATGTTTTCAGGGAGTATGGAGTGGCACAGGAAGGAAATGGCTTATCGCTGGAAAGTTGCTCTAATTCAGCACAGGATTCTTGTGAGAAATTCTTCTAATATTACATCATCCTACTCAGTTTTTTGCAGTTTGTAGTCTAATTTCTTCATTTTTTATGCCACTTTTGTTCGTATCAATAACCATATTAAAATAAATCTAGAAGATTAAATAAACTTTCATCAGTGTTAGCAGTGGACATCTGATATTTAGTACCATATCTTTTGTTATGCAGTGTTATGTGAGGGCTTATGGGTTTGGTAATAAAAGTATTTTTCCTTTTTAATAAATTTTGCTGGTTTTTTAACATTACTTTTCACTGTCTAGCATGAAATTCAGCAAACAAAAACGTCTCAGCTTCCACTCTAATGAATGTTTCTGACAATAATATAAGTAGCACTTCAGTAGAGGCAGAAAATAATGCCCTTCCAAAAAATAAGAAAAGGATGAAAAAAACCTATTCAATAGTTATTTCAATTATACATCAATAATTTTTTTTCCTTCAATTCTGTTTTCTTTCTGCTGAGCCTTAGTACTTCTGTTAGATTTATAGGTACTTATCAAACTTTGATTGTAGCTTGAAGTAAAATACTTTTCTTTTTCCTGTTCTGTAATATTGAAGGAGAGCCTGAAAGATATTTTATTTTTATACGTACTGACTTAATGTCAGCAGTGACTAACAAAACATATATTTTCAGATATAATAGCAAACTCATTCTGTAAAGTTGTTGAAAGCATGAAAAATTATTAAGATTAGTTTTTCATCATAGATTTAGAAAAATGTATGCACAACACAAAGAGTTATCTTTTAATTAAGGAGCTATTTTGTACTGCTATTTTGTGTCTTTAGGTAGAACGCATTTATAGATGTTTCACTAATTGAGGTATCATGAAAACTTATGGCTGGCTTTATGACCTTTAATTGAACTCTCTCTGTGGATTCATAAATGTAATATCACACAGAAGTTGTCAATGCATCTTTTTTCCTCTTACCTGCAACCCCCTAAAATAAAGTGGGTTTTTATATGTTATTTTGTGTTTGACAAATCTAAACCTGTATTTTTTTCCTGCGGTTTAATACATTTTGTACAAAGCAATCCCATAAACCTAATTGGGTACATCATGTATACCAGTATTGAGTTGATCTTATCTTCCTTTTCTTTGAAGCTTGTTCATTTCAGCTGTTGTTCTATCAGTTAGTGATTTCCTCTTGTTAAATCTGTATGACTCTTTCTTGCTCCATCTCTGTTCTTCTTCCTGAACTACATATGCATGCTATTTGTTCATGCTCGTTTCAGTTACTGAATATGCCTCTGTGGTCATGGTCAACTACAAGAAACTGTTGTCCATTTGTGACTTTGTCTTCAAATATCTCATATCACTTGGTAAATTGCCTGCCATCATCTCATTTCAGTCTGTATGCCAGAGATTCCCTTCCTAAAATTCTTTACTTATTTTAAATAAGTGATCTTACACACGGATTTGGTCAAGATCATGTTTTTAGTTTCTTGCTATGACTCACATATATAATTTTCCCATCCTTGATTCCTAGGACCTCTTGTCTTGACTGTGCTCATCTTCTTATAGATACTCAAAACTTGAATGAATAATTTTAGAGATAGTCTCAGTTCTCTTCACATACCCTTCCTTCTTACCTTTTTTTTCTTTTGGTTACTGTGAATATTCTACTTATTCTTTAAATGGCTGTGATTTTTTGTGTCAAATTGCATAGCCAGTCTATGGAATCTCAGATTGCATGTGTCTAATCTTTGCTGTTTCTTTGTAAAAACCTTCAAATCCTTCTTCCTTACAGGTTACCAGAGTTTTAAATAGGTCCTTAACTTCTGTTTCTTCAAAAAGCTACTTCCAAAGTAATTTGACTAAGAACTTTCTCTGATCACACCATTTCAATTTCATTGCTTTCTAATTCTATGTCCTGTGTAATGCAAAACATTGTTCCTGCTCATCAGTTTTCTACACTTGAATTCCTTTTCCTAGAAAGAGTTTTACCATGTTGGACTCAATGCCTTTATTAATAACTATAATTATCCCAAACTATGTGTGATCCCTTGCATGAAGAAGGCTTTTCTTAAAAACGTTTGAGCTTTTATATTCTTTTCCAAACTTATTTGTAGGATCTGTCTTGATTATGAAGTTATAAGTGCTAAGGATTATAGCTGGACAGATTCTGTACCTAATGAATTATGACTTAATGCTACTTTACCTTTCCTGATTTTAAAGAGTAACCACACAAAGATAAAAGCAAAATGAGATGGAAATATCTGAATAGTTTGTTTTATTAAGCGTATGTGTTCACTTTCACTGTAAAGACTGATACTTTTCTCCTACTGCTTTAAACATTTTCTTCCATCTCTTATCTGCTGGAGTATAGTTCCACATGTCCATTAGTATCTGCTGCCATGAGGTTCAGTTGTGAGGGAATGAGAGTGAAGAAGAAAGAATTTTGATATAAACAAATAAAATCAACATTAAGCTAGAATAAGCTTCTAAAAATCACCAATAAAACCAATGAATGAAATTGTCCATGCAAAGAGACACTCTCTTTTTTTTGTTATTTGAAGAATTTTTGTCCTGTTGCTCTGGTTGTGTAAAAGACTCAGTAATAAGGATTACTTTGTGAATGTACTTTAAATATTATATTGTGGTTATGTAATAGAATGTTTATGTGCACAGAAAACACATCATGTTTTGTCTCTTTTCTAAGGTATTAGTGGTCACATAAAAGAAGTATGCTACTCTTCTGAAAGCTATGATTTGTGGACTTCTGTTGAGTTTTGTGCATTAACAACTGCCATGTAATTAAATTGGGAAAATGACTGTTCAGCACATAAAATCAGATACTTAATCTTCTTCTCTATAATTGATGGAAATTCTCATGTTCATACACTTTGGTTTTAATGTTTAGTGTATTAGCCGTGTTAATAATGAAGGTATTTTTTTACCTTTGTAAGTAAAATGCTTCAGATTAGTGCAGAAATAAATCTATCTGCAAATTGAGTATATATAAATAGGGTGTTTTTTTCTATATTTTCATACATTACAATTTAGTTTGCTACTAAGGTCATAGTATTTAGAATACATATATACAAATGTACAGACTGACTTTTCATAGTGTTGAAGAAGTGTTTCAATATACAGTTAATGTCTTTTCCTTTCTGCTATGTAGCTTATAATAGTTATTTTATGCTGATTTAATGTCTTCCTTGAGAACACTTTCAAGGACATCTTTGATTAGATTGATCAGACTTAATGAATATGTATATGTATTGGACTAAATTGTAGGTTGCATTTAAAAATAAACTGTCCTGTGTGTATCATATTATAGTCTATCGCAGTGAAAGAATGGGGTCATCCATTCTAATTGTGATATTAAGTAACTTTAGCTAAATTCTATTTAAAGATTTGTAAAAAAATCCCCATAATTGAGAAATAAATCATTAATTCTGAAATTTGAAATTAATTGATGTGTTACTTAGATTTACTTTTTCTTGTCTGTTTTGCTTCAGTGCCAGTTAGAAGTTGAATGTGTTGTATGGTTCAGATGAACTTTTAGATGAAACATACCTGAACACTGGGGGACAGATGTTTTAATATGAGTTATATAAAATGTGTCTATGTCTGCTCTGTCAACTTGTTGCTAGTTAAAGAGTTTTGGTTGAAAATAGGGGAAGAAACACATGGAAACGTCTTAGAAGGAACATTCTGCTTTTAGACAGTACCTTAGTCACTTAAGGATTTTTCTAACAATCTGCCTGGTATGGTGCAGTGTGAGATGTTAATCATAGGCGTTTAACTGACAGTCTTTGCAGTTTAACTGAAAGAGCTCTACTTGTTTTTCAATGCCTTTGTTCATTGCGCTTCAAAATATTTGAAATACTATGGGAGCACAATACTGACAGATGACATTGTGAAATGACTTTATCAGATTTTCATAGAGGCTGTTTTTCAAAGTTTGCTATCTACCTGTCATTCCTGAAAACCAAGTATGGCTTTAAAGACTCAGTCATTAAAGAATAAAAATAAAAAAGTTCCTTAACCCAAATTAAGGCTCATTACAGAAATTAAGGATTAATTAATTTTAAAGGGTATTTTTAAAACAAATTCTTTCCTGAGCTATATTTCTTCAACTTTTAATAAGGCTTAATTTCTTGATATTTTTTGAGCAAGTCTCTTCAGGATCAAGGCTGGAGTGATTTCTCAGCGGTATTATTACTTCAGGAATGACAGAAATAAGAGTAAGAAAAACTTCTGTTCATTAAATCACTTCTTTAAGATCTAGAACACAGAAATCAGACTTGCTTAGAGGAGATTAAGGGTTTTACTCCAGCATGAAGTCTCACTGTGAGTATAGTTTAAACAGACATTAAAACTTGAAATGGAAAATGAGGATGCAGGTTGATCCAGAACAATTCCATTGTTGTGAAATGCTGTTATATATAAAAATTCTGAACATTTTGCATTGATAAATCCTGCTAGTAGCTTATTATTTCATGAAATTAAACATCATTGAATTACTTTTAATTTAGATATTTTAAGTGTTTCCTATTTGTGAAGCTAGCTTCACTTCTATTTCAGATCACTACTAAACTGATAATGTAAATAGGTTGAAAGGATCTGTTTCACAGAGATACTACTGAACTGAAATTTTTACAGTAAGCATTCATGAAATAACAGAAATGTTAATAATATTTTTTGTTTTATTTCATCACCCCATCCAAAGCCACATAACAGACATACACACATTTAAAAAAATAATATTGTATTAATTTTATAAAAATCACATCCTAAGGATAATGTGTGTTCTGTAGGAATTTGAACAGCAATGAACATGTCTGCTTAGGTCATAGAGTTTATAGATTCTTTATTGTAGCTAAAGTAATCAGTGCCGCAGGACCATAAAGAGTGAACAAATATGACCCAAAGTAACTCACGTGTTTGTGTGTGAGAACAAGAAAATTAGTTGGCAAGTAAGTATGTTGACTACAGGAAAATGCTTTTGGAGGAGTTGGCAACATCAGGTTTATTGTTTTCAGCAAAGAATTTCAACCTAAAATAAACTGTGATAAATGTACAACTGTTAATATAAAACAGACTAATGTTTTTATGATTACATAACATTGAACGGATGTAGTTTTGTAAAGTTGATGATTTCTGATAACAAAAAGCTCATAACCTATTAGATACAGAAATTCAAAATGCAAAATCCTGTATCTACTAACTTTCTACAAAGTATTGCAAACATGATTTTTAACTAGGAATTCCACTAGGAATTGGTGTCTTTTGTCATTTCCATGCAAAGTTTTAACAAACTTTCTAAACTTTAAAATGGAAATGTAGATATAGAGTATGCTGTATTAGATTTGGAAATCGTTTTTTCATTATTTTTTAGTACTTTGGTAGGTTAGTAGCTGTATGTGTAATGGGACATTTTAAATGTTGGTATCAGCAGTTCTTTTACACAACTTAATTTTGTGCAGACTTTTTTGGTTATGATACTCAGGTTTTCTTTCAGAGTCAGTTTACCTGATGTAGACATTATTGAAGAAATAATTCTAAGTATTTGCACATTACTATCATTTATGGCCTGCATATAAGCATATATTTACTACAACTGTTTTCCAGAGCATTGATTTTTACATTCAAATTTTTAACTTTGTCATTGAACTGGATATTTAATACATTTAAAAACCCCTAAACACATTAGCTTTTAGTTTAGTTACAGCATATTATGTTTTGTATACTTGTATTTTGTATGAATATAGTTATTTCAGCCTTCCTGCTTAATATTGACTTTTAAAATGTTTTATTGTTTATATGACAATTATAGCTTTTTAAATTTTCTTGATATATTAAACTGATTTATATTTTAAAATATGATGTGTAGGTTGAACTCCTTCAGGTGCAGGGTAGCTTCCTGCTAGCCAAAACTTCTTGCCAGACAACTGAAAATAAAAAACCTGTCTGTACTATGTAAGTGGAATAACACTTAGGTTCTCTGTATGCATGCTTTATGCTCTGTATGCATACTTTACGTTCTCTCCTGTTACAGAGATATATCTTGATTCCTCAATTCTATCTTCTTGTGTAATGACTTAGAAGACATAATGTCTCTCCCGATCAATTTTGCAATGACCTTGTACTGATTAATGAAATCTGATGTTCTGAATAATTATTTTTAAATTACACTTCGTATGTTGAGTTATGTTTTTAACACAAAGTCTGACAATGTGTAAAATACAAATGGTATTTCAATAATAGCTTGTTCAGGCTGTATAATGATTGCTGCTTTCCTAAACCGTAGATGAGGAAAAACATCCATGTTCAGGAAGGACAGTATCACATATTGAACTTGAGTGTCTGCATTGCATGTGTGTCAATGAAGTTGAACACATATGCAGATTGCGTTCTGCTGAAATCTTTGGTTAAAGCATTACTGGAAGTTTTTAGCACATTTTCAGAAATACACCTATTACAAGCCCATTTGTGATGAAGTCAAGTGTGTATAAACATGATAGAAATTATAGATGCATCCTTCAGAGACAAAGGGACCAGAGCTGAGTACAGTTTAAACATATAAGTAAACCTTTTATGTCATCATATGCTGCCATACTCTTATATTGCTTTCTTAGAAATTCTAAACATTTGATTTCCTCTTTGACTATTAACACCAAGTCAACGTTTTTCTGGATAGTATAATCCAAAATGTTACTCCTGAGTGAGTGACATAATTATTGTGTGTGAAGTTAGGGTTGTTTTTCTCCATTGTCCATCATATTTGTGTGTATAGATCATTTGCCATTCTTTCACACAGTCACTGAGTCCCAAGACCCTTCCGCAGTTTTTCACTGTGACACACACCCTTACCGGCTAACAATCATCATCCAAATAATAGAATTCTCAGCTCTGATGTTTGCTTCCATTGTCCAGATCCTCACTGCATATCCCTATAGAATACTATAAGTGATATCTCTCTGTTGTGAGAACAGATAGTTTGGTTTTTCTTTCTTTCCTTTTAATTCATTATTTTTTCCATGTAAGGATATTGTTTCACATTCTGTAGCAATTTTGTTTCTTAGTAAGCTTTTGGAAAGGAGGCAGCAAAGGCTTTCTGTGCTCTCATAATTAGAACATAACCTTTCATAGTCTTCTTCATATAACCTGTTCAGAGTTTTTTCTTTATTCTACCATTTCATCATTGAATCTTCAAATTTTAATTAAGTAGCTTATTAGAAAATAATTTAGAATATGCACTCAGAACTGCATGCTATATTCTTCATACCATTTACACTGTGGTACAAGTTTGTTGTCTTCTAATCTGTGACCATTGTGTTCCTACAAAAGTCCATGTCCTATAAAAGTCCATAGTCAAAACTGGTTCATGTTTTAGTATATATTGTGCGATTATTACCTTGTTACCACTGCAATTTAGATGCTGTTCAAATCTAAAACTGTTAACAAATTTTTCTCATAGTGTCTGCACTGTAATCTTGCAGTCTTTCTTAAAATCATTCTATAAGTAATGTATTTCTTTTTACAACTATAAGTAATGTATTTCTTTTTACAATCTTACCTTTCTCAGTAATTCTGCTGATTATAAATTCTACAAAAACTACCTAAAAGGCGATATATAAAACATAGTACTGTATAAAATCAAAGTAAACTTAGATTAAAAAGGTAAACTTTTCGATCACAAAACTGGGGAAGAGTACAGAAATGCTCCTAGATTGTCATAAAACTTGTAAAATGTTTTTTTCTCTTTCATACATTTTTGTGCATAAGGGTAAATACTCTTTCTATAATATCCATTATAGCTAGTATAATGACCTTTTAAAATGCCTATATTTTTTTATATCCAGTAAAACAATTATTGTTATTTAACAATTTTGAGGTAAAATGATACTGATTTTTTAATTTTTCTGCGTTCTTACTATTATATAATTTATTAAGATATGCCAGTTAAAAA